>WSFP011465752.1:0-18373 GCA_009831015.1 Picea engelmannii
CCAACAAAGATTTCGAAGCTTTGAAACTGTCATTGACACGTACCCCACTACTCTTCCCACTGGATTACAGTCGGGATTATTTCCTCTACCTCGTAACCTCGGACTATACCATCGCTATGGTTCTCATCCAGGAGGATGATTCTCATGATGAACATGTCATCTATTACTTGAGTCGCAGTCTCACGACTACCGAAACCAAGTATTTACATGTTGAAAAACTGGCCTTGGAAGCCATCCAAGCTGTTCAACATTTTCGGCACTATATCGTTTCTCGCAAGACTACGGTAATTTATAACTGCAACCCTATGCAACACATTCTTACACGCCAATTGCTAGGGGGGAAATACTCCAAATGGATCGTAATACTCTAGGATTTTGACTTAGAATTCAAACGCTCTAAGTCCAAGAAATCATTGGTGTTTGTCGAGTTGATATGCAACCTTCCCTGCTCTGAGATGAAAAATGTAGAGCATATTCATTACCTGATGAATCCCTTTTCCTGATTAGTTCTGATGACCTTTGGTATGGAGATATCATCATATATCTCCAAACCCAGATTTTCCGGCCCAATTTGTCTAACAATGACTTCCGTCGAATATGCTACCAAGCCCATCAGTATATTATCCTCAGTGATACTCTTTATCGTCGTGGGATTGACTCTGTTTTTCGACGCTACCTCACATTTGACAAAGCTGAGAAAGCCCTAAATGATTTCCATTCTAGAGCCTGTGGTGGTCACATGTCTGGGTATGATATTGCCCAAAATATATTACGAGCAGGGTATTTTGGCCCGATTTATTCAATGATTGTATAATTTCCATCCAAAAATGCCATGCTTGCCAAGCCTACAACAATAAAATACGATCACACCCTACTCCTCTACACCATGTGGTCTCCATTGCTTCTTTTGTGAAATGGTTTATCAATTTCATGACATGTCACCCTCACTCGGTCGGGGGGCATGGATACATTATTGTAGCCGTAGATTATTTTACGAAATGGGACGAGGCGATGCCAACATTCGATAATACCGGAAGGACTGCAACATTATTTATATTCAATCACATCATTCCTTGGTTTGGTGTTCCTCAAACTATCATCATTGACCACGGTAGCCACTTTAGAAACTTCATGATGTCTGAACTCACTGAAAAGTTGGGTCTTCACCATGACAACTCAACACCCTATTACCCACAAGCCAACGACTAAGTTGAATAAATAAACAAAATTCTCATTACCATTCTTCAACGAATGATAGGGATTCAAAAAATGAGTTGGCACACGATGTTGTTTTCAACATTGTGGGATTATCGAACATCTGTTAAGTCTATTACTAGGTTTTCACCATTCCATCTAGTCTATGGTCTATAAGCCATCTTGCCAATTGAATGTGAGATACCCTCCCTAAAACTAGCTGTCAAACTTCTCCCAAACACTTCTGTCGAAGAAGAACGTCTGTTGTATCTCATGCAAATAGACGAAACCCATCACGATAACATCCTAGTTATATAATCCCAAAAGAAATGCGTCAAAGCCCAATATGACAAACATGTCAAGCCACACGTTTTCTCCAAAGGTGATCTGGTTCTCCTTTACAAGCAAAATCGGGATATGCTAGGAGCTGAAAAATTTGAAGCTATGTGGAAAGGTCCTTATATCGTTAGATGAGTTTTGGAGAAAGGATCTTATGAGTTTGTGGAATATGACAGTATCCTTTTGAGTGAACCCAGAATCAGGTTGTACTTAAAGAAGTACTATGCTTAAGGTCACATGTGCATGAGTGATTGTATTTTATTATATCATACTTTTTGTTACTTTAGTATGCTTTTTCGTTATTTGGTCTCTGCCCTCAACTGCTTATCTTGCATTGTTCTTCGTTTCTAGATGTCCGAGTCTTCGCCACCCCACAATGGCTTCGTCGATGGTGCTAGCCATAGTATGCAAAACCTTGCTTCTGCTACATGAGAAATTTACGCCCCTACAAACGAACTTATCAGTCTACGAGGTGTGTGCCTCGGTCGTGCGACCAATGATATTGTAGAATATAGCATTGTCATCGAATTCTTGATTGATGCTATCTCGCTTGATATCTGCCACTTGGTTATACGACTCGATTTGCAGCTAGTAGTACTACAGTTAAGTAACTTCTATGTTATCTGAAGTCCTACTTTATTACGGGTATATTTACGAATTCGTCTCTTGGAGCGTTATTTTGATTATATCGAATATCAACACATTCCTAGATGTCTAAATACATTGACTGATGCATTAGCTAACTATGTGTTAGATAGACACTTGGGGCATTTATAAACCAATCACACATCACATGTATAACACAACACAAAATAAACCGGTAGAAGCCGTATATATGTATATAACGATCAAACGTTTTTACAAAATTTTTTTTCCCAAGGATCAAAATCTCAAAATATGAATCCCATAGCTTTTACAAAGTACCGTCATGAATGATGCTCATGATAACACACAATTGCTCAGGCTACCCTATGGAGCAGTCGACTGAAAGACTTAGACACACCCACATTATGGTGTTGGTAACGTCTCGGGATCTCCCCAATAACAATATCTGGGATGTCCGCGGTCAAGCCCTCCAAGTTCTGTTCCACTGCCTCGTAGTCTTTGGCATCCCATCTTGCCACTGGAGCCACTTCTCCTCGTCATTGAATGGGAGACGTTCATGGAGGTCGATATGGCCCCACATTTGTGTCATCAAAAAGAAATTTTTTGATTAGTTCTTGGATAAACATAAAAACATTTCATATGATAAAATTTCCAAAAAAATTTAAAAATAACAAAATGTGTACTTCTTACTTATGTCACCCCACTGAGCATCCTCAGGTAGGGCCAAATCCATATCCCCTCGGAAATCCAAACCAACATATGCGTAGTCGTCGATCATCAACATCTGGGGCCTCAACGAGTCAAAAAATGAATCATTATACTTGATTATAGGCTCTGCTATGTGTCGAGCCATGAGGTTGCACCACCTCATCATCCTTGGATCCTGTGGGGTCGGTAAACCCCAATCAACCTGTAGTCGCAGTAGTGGGACCCTCTCGAGGAAGAATGACACCAAATGTGATCTGTACTGAAACTACTTCAAGTCACCCTTTCTACACTTCGTCAATTGTCTCTTCATACTGCGGAGAACTGCATCTGACCAGTTGAAGACTTGAGGCTCTGTGCACTCTATGGCATATTGGAAATAGCTCTGGAGATCCATGTACAGAACCATGCTCCTAGCCATGCGTGCAATAGTAAACAAGATGGTTCGTAGGGTCAGATCTTGGACCCCCCAAATGGAAACCTTACCCTTGCTTCTCTCTGCCTCGAGAACACAATACTGGCAACAATACTCGCTCATAGGGAGTCCGCCGCCTCTACCTCAAGTCAAAGTAGCATGGTATCCATGCCATGACAACCCCATTAGAAAATAGATATCCTCGATATCTAGTGTCAGCATATGGAATCCCACATGAAATAACTGTTGATCCACGTCCCACATGTGGACCAGGTATTCCAACAACCTGAGTTGGGCTCTCATGCCTGGAATCTTGAAAAATTTCAAGAGCCCACAGTCCTAGAGGGAAATGACTGTGCACAGGTCATTCCCAGCAATGGAATCATCCTCCTCATGTTCTCTTTCTCTCCATTCCAACATTGTGATGGTCAAACACCTACAAAAGATCCATGAGAGGGAAGTCAACAACTTGTTTTAAACTCTTGCGTAATTTTTATTGAGCAAAACTTTACTTTAAAATCCATTTTTCGGCCCCCGTAGGTGAGCCTTTTGCACAGTGTGAGATTCTCGTAGGTCCCACATGGCCCACCTGCGAGAATTCTTGGGCACATGTTCCGACCCTAAAATGGACTCAAAACCCAAAAAATTGCCAATAAAAACCAAAAATAAACCATGGAAAAGTTAGAGAATCAAGAGATTACCTCATTGGCTGAAACGATTTGCTGAATGATCACTTGTGCCTCCCGCAATCGAGCAAAGAAATTTGGGGGAAAATGAGGTATGTTGGACAAGTTTTTTGCAAAATCACAATGAAATGGTAAAAATCCCCTTTTACCCATATTTATTCACTTTTTACTATTTTTTTTATTACTTTGTCTATAAAACCTAATACCCTAATAGCCTTGTGAGTGTGGTCTTTCACAGAGGGGGTACGGGTGTTTTTATTTTGTCGCATGTACGACTACATTTTTAGGGTTTTTTAGAAAAAACCTCGAGCTCAATATTCATTCGTTCTCGCGCTTGAAAATATATGAGAACATAACTGAGTATACTTTTTCTCGTCTTTTCGTACTTGTCATGGTAACACGAAAACGACGAACGTAAAGGAGTATCCTTTAAGCTCTTTTCACTCTCCATAAAAATGAAAGGATTGTCGAGCGATCTTTTTCTTTTCACGCGCATTAAAGTATTTGAAGAAAAAATTCGACGAGCGATAGTTTATCACTTTTTCTGTCTCATCGAACTCTTTTACGAAAAAGGAACTGGGAGAGTTCTCTTTATGTGTTTTTTTTCTTACTCTCAAAACATGAAAAACCCCCGAGTTTTCTATCCTTGGACTCATTAAACAAACATCAAAAGACCCACAATGGGACTGAACCACTCCTTCCTAGGGTTCATTAAATATACTTTGAGGGACTCAACCCAAGGATGAGCTTACATCAACAAGCATATGTTATCCTCCTCAAGATTGTGTAAAAATAAAGAGGTACTCGCCAGAAATGGTAGGGGAAATTTTGGGAAAGGGATGTGTTTTCGTATTCATATTAATGGCATTAAGCGTCGCTCTTGAATGGCATCTAGGTTGGGAAATCCATTTGTCTCTCGTTTGACTTGCTACAAGGTCATATCTTGTGTCTTCTTTGAGTCAGTGCTGCCAAGTCCTTGGTCGTGTCGTTCATATGTTCAAGAGAAGTTCACATGATCCCTGTATTGAGTCAGCCATATGCAGTTGTCCATTCTTACTATGTCGGCCTTCCCTGTGTCTGTTTCGACCCACATTCATACTTTGTTTCATCCTCAAAATCTATTACTTATTTCATGTCATTAATGGGGGATACATCAAGGCCCTCCTGTGATGAGCCTTGTTCCGTCGACTCCAACTCATTATCCGAAAATGAGACTAAGAAATCATTTAGTACCTTGGAACCTGCATGCCTTAATGGAAAGTCTCTTCACTTTCCCATGCATTCCTTGGTTGTTTACAGGTTTCTGATTAGGTGCGCTCCTTGTTTCTGACACACACACGCATTTTACAAAGTACTTCAGCTGTCACAAGTTCCGACCTCATAATTTGGGGGGCATTCTGCTACACATGATTTTGGTCACTCTGGTGATGTCTCTACAAGTGATGTATTTAGGCTCCCACAAGGACTTTTTGCCTTAGAAACGTGACTGTTTTCTTCTTCCAAAAAACACATTTTTAAGATGAGTTCGTAGGCTACCTATAGTACAAGGTGCGGAAATCATTCATTCTCATAGGCAACCCAAACTTACGGTGCAAACTATTCTCAGTCTTCTCTATGGGTAGGGTGCGAACTTGTTTCAAAGCTTGGAAAAGAGAAGAGGTCACGAAGGTTCTAGAAGGGAATCTTCTATAAAATGAGTTGGCATTCACATGGTTGTCATCCTACTAACTTCTTAGATTTAGTGGGATCATCCTCATCCATTTAACCATCTCTCCTTCTCCTATATATTGAAATGTTTCTCATGGAAAAGGTTAAGCAAGATTGAATGAATAATTGGTGAAAGAATTGTGTGAAGAACTCAGTTTGGACATAATCTTGAAGACTCTATTCTATCTATCAAGTTGTATTGGGTCTTCTTCAATCAAATGTAGAGCAAGTGTGTGTGTTGGAACCATGAGTCACTGAAAGGAATCTTGTGACATCGAGGCAATCTGGTTGTATCTTCTACTTTCATTTAATATAATACAGTGGCATGTCCCTTTCCCATAAAATCACTCTTATTTTATTGCATAACTCCTGGATCATATGCATAGATTGACATTGAATATACTTTGCTATCTTCACTTTGGCTGGTTTGTGTTGTCTTGGACCTGATTTCACAAGAGCACCAAAACAAAGAGGGAACAACAGAGACCTAAGGAAGCGATATAAAGGTATGTCACTCATTCCTTCTTAGTAGTAGATTCAATGACTGCAACTTAGAGAAAGAGTCGTGTCCTATCCTATTTTATTCTAGATCCAGGTGGATCTAGGGAGATGTATTAGTGTCCACACCTATGGATTTATCTGATAACAATGATTAGAAACAATAGAGTGCGGCATGCCATGAAGCTTGAAGACCTGATCCATGAAAATTTGAGCCACCGTGGATGTTATAAATGGGTGTTGAAGGGAACAGAAATGAGCATACTTGGAAAGGTGATCAACAACCAATATGATGATGGATTTATTTCCCAATTTGGGTAAGTCGATAATAAAATCCATAGAGATATCCTTCCAAATAGCACGTGGAATCGGGAGCGGTTGTAGTGTGCCCAGAGATTTGACTATTTCTCTCTTGTTGCATTGACACACATCACATTCAGCTACAAAATTATGAATGTCATGTTTCATACCATCCCAGAAAAAGAAACGTTTGACCTTGTCATAGGTTTTGGTGAACCCGCAGTTCCCTGCTGTGGGTGTATCATGAAGCTCATAAAGTACCGTGGATTTAAGCTTTGATTGTTTACTTAAATACAAAAAACCTTTGTATCGAAGTTCATCATGGAGCCAAGAGTACCATGGGGAAGCTGGAGCATTGGAATGCAATTGTTGGATCAACTGTGAACTTTTGGGATCTTGTAGCCATTCCTAGTGAACGACTTGAGCCAATCTGGTACAATGAATGAAAGAGAAAAAATGGATCCTTCATCGTCATATTTCCGGGAAAATGCATCCGCACCCACATTGTCTTTGGTTTTCTTGTAAATGATCTCATAATCATATCCAAAGAGTTTAGTCACCCATTTTTGTTGTTCTGGGGAAGAAATACATTGTTCTAGAAAATACTTGAGGCTTTGATGGTCTGTCTTAATTTGGAAACATTTCCCCAATAGATAAGGGCACCACAGATCAACTACATGCAGAATAGCCAATGTTTCCTTTTCATAGATGGATTTGCCCAGATTTATTTTAGATAGTTGCTTGTTGGTAAAGGCTAAAGGTCGACCCTCTTGCATAAGGACAACACCAATCCTTTCCCTGAGGCATCACATTCCAACACAAAGGTCTTTGTGAAATCGGGAAGGGCGAGGATTGGATTGGTGCACATGGCCATTTTCAATGTTTGAAAAACTTGAGCAGTGGCTGGAGTCTAAGTGAAAGAGTTGTTTTTGAGGAAAGCAGTGAGAGGTGTTGCACTCTTCCCATAATTCTGAACAAACTTGCGATAATACCCTGTTAATCCTAGAAATCCACACAAGATCTTAAGAGTCTTTGGGTGAGGCCAGTCTTGCATAGCTTCAATCTTTTTAGGATCCACCCTGACACCATCTTTGCCAACCAGATGACCCAAGTATTCTACTTCTGAGGCACCAAAAGAACATTTAGACTATTTCAGGAAAAGTTGGTGTTGAGAAAGTAGATGGAGAACCCGATCCACGTGAGCAAGATGGTCTGTCTAGGTTTTGCTATAGATCAGGATATCATTAAAGAAAACTAAGACAAAATGGCGAAAAAAAGGACAGAAGACATGATTCATGAGGCTTTGGAAGGTGGAAGGGGAATTACACAAGCCAAAGGGCATGACCAAAAACTCATAGTGTCCCTGATGAGTTCTAAAGGAAGTCTTGGGAATGTCTTCCTCTTTCATACGTATCTAGTGGTAGCCCGAACGAAGATCAAGTTTAGTGAAGAATTGGGTGCCACTCAATTCATCCAGGAGGTCATCAATGATAGAAATGGGGAATTTGTCTTTGATGGTAAGTTTGTTGAGGGCACAGAAGTTAGGACACATTCACCAAGAACCTTCTTTCTTCAGGACCATGACCACAGGAGAAGAGTAGGGGCTCGTACTAGGGTGGATAATGCCTGTATTAAGGAGTTCTTGGACCATTTTCTCAATTTCATTTTTTTGGGAAAAGGGGTGATGATATGGATGGATATTGGTAGGAAGGCTTTCGGGTACCAGGGGAATGGAATGATCATGAACACCATGAGAAAGAGGGAGTCCTTGGGGAGTGGAAAATACCAATTAATGTTTATAAAGGATGGCTTGGAGGTCTTGTGGGACTGAGGGTATCTCTGTTGCTTCTATGGAATGGAGTTGGGTGATAACACCAGAATGACCTTTTTTGAGAATATTTTCTATGCGATGGGAACTAATGATCTCAGGTGAACCGACGGTGATGCCTTGGAACTTATATTGGTGGCTCTCCTGGTCAAATTGCATAGTTAAGTGTTTAAAATCCATGAGAATGGGACCCAAAGTCCTTAGCCAGTCTGCACCCAATACAATGTCACAACCTCCCATGTCGATAACAAACATATGGGATTTTAGGTGGTAGTCACCAATTTGGAGATGCACATTTTCACAACGCCCTCCATATTTCGTGGAACCACCATTGGCGATCATGATTTGGAAATTATTGACAACATGGATGTAGAAATGAGTTTTTTGGGCAATGCGACGATGAATAAAATTATGGGTGCTTCCACTATCAACCAGAATGATGACCTTTCGATGCTTGATGTAACTGAATAGCTTGAGGGTTTGGGGAGCGAAGAATCCAGTGAAAGCATTGAGGGAAATGATCGGTTCAGTGGATTCAAGTGACTCAGACACAAAGGGAGTTTCTACATCCTCTTCCAAAATATCCTCGGAGATGGCCATAATTTTTTTTTTTCTTTACACTTGTGGCCTGGGAAATATTTTTCATCACAGTTATAACAAAGGACTTTGAGTTGGCGTTCAACCATTTCATCCCTGGTCAATTTTTGGATCTTTAGTGGAGCAGAGGGAGTAGTGGGATTTAATGGTTTAGGGCGAGGGATAAAGGAGGGTTTTTAGTTTTGAGAAGATACAACCTATTGTGCTTCTTTATCTCTTTTAGTAGCCTCTACCCAACTCTGAGGCTAAGCCATGAGGACATGGACCCGAATCTCATCCTTGAGGCCACTGATAAAACACTCTCAGAAAAATGCATCAGACATGCCCTCTATTCTAAAAGCCAGCGCTCAAAGGTAGTTATAAAGTATTCCACTATTCCTAATTGTTTCAACTTTGTCAAATGACACAAATGGTTGGTGTTAGTGTCAAAGCATTCATAAAGCTCTGCCACAAAGTGTGTCCAAGCAATATACCCTTGACAAGAAGTTTTTTTCCATTGCCACCATTGCCAACGTTCTTGATCTAGATGGAGAACACCATACTGGAGTTTGGCCAAGTCATCTATAATGTCGTATAAAGAGAAATAATGTTCCATTTGGGTTACTCAACCAGTGGGGTTCGAGCCATCAAATTTGGTCACATCCAGGCGTGGAAGGTGTAGGTCACATTGAAAGTGATGGTTCTAAAAGTTATGGGAATGAGGGGAATGGTCACCTTCAGTATGTGGAGGTGAGGAAGAGGAAGGCTTATCTGTAGGGATATGCAGTTTGGTGTAGAGTGTCGAAAAGAATGATTCAAGTTGGGTGGTGAGGTCTTGTTTGATTTCCTCCCTTGAGGACTGTATGGTGGTATTGATGATAGCAACATTGGCACTGAGTTGTGTCACTTCTTGTTGGGTCTCGATGAGACCAGATTGAAATGTGTTGAAGCGAGATTCCAAGTCTTGGCTACGGGTATGGGCCATGAGGATGGGGGAATTGAAAAGGGGCGGGCAAGGTAAAAAATGTTACCGAAACATGGTATGGATGAATGTGATAAGGGTGAAGATATGAATCCAATGGAATAGGTCTCAAATAATGGTGAAAAAAATTCCAGACTTGTTTTGTTTTTTTTTACACCTGCGGAGTTAGACTCTGGTCTGAAGAATACTGCACAGAGGAAATGCCCAAATGATTAACCAGAAATAAATGTGTATTTACTTGGAAACCCGAACACAGTTGCGCGACAATAGATCTTGTTTATTTTAATTTGTTTATGTTTCTATCCCTAAGGGTTCGATATTCAAGGGTTCTACATACAAGGGTTTGCCCTCTGCTATAACTCTCTGATATATGTGCGGGGTCCAACAGTAGTACTCGACCCAATATCTCAGGGAACTAACTAACGAGGATAGACCATACCCTTAGTCATACTACCTGACTACCCAGGTACTAGAGAGTATCTTCCCAAGTGTTGTTCTCGGTGACACTATAGTAGTCAGGCGGTCGATCGGTTTATCTAAAGAGGGATTTCAGGTAATCTAGGCCCATCTGTACATAGGTGTTGTCTTATGCACTACCACTTGAAGGGGTACCAACAGGGGTTACAAGGGTGGCCAATAGATGTGTGCTTAAGTACCACTTGTATTTCCTGCGTGTATGAATCCCTCAACCACGAGTTTATGCACGTAACGATAGATCTCTATGGATTAAAGATGCCAGAATATGTCTCTACCCTGGAAAAAAAAATTAACCGACACTTTCTGCTGAGGAAAGTGCTCTGATACCACTTGTAATATACTAGATATAAAATGTATGTAGCATAGAAATAAAATGCTAGAAATGGAAGAATAACAACAATATAACCAGAACATTCACCACAATAGCACTGAAATGATATGAGAATAATAACGGAAATAACACTTTGAATCTGGAAAACAATGTTCACGGGCCTCTTTGACGGGGAAACCTCCAGTTGAGAAGATCTCTATTACAATAATATCCAAGTTAGGGTTCTCATATCCTCGACTCCTATTTATACTAAAAAGAAGCATATAGAGGAAGATCCTTCTAGAAGCAGAAGATTCTATTAGGTCTTCTTACATCTTCCTTATTCTATTTTATTGAAAGGCCTTATTAATATTGACCTTTAATACATCCGAATATATTGTTCTACCTATGTGCGGTTTAGGATCCTAACAATCTCTTAGGGATCTCATCAGGTCCCATGTTATAAAGTTGTCCATCTATAAGTGAAAAACTATAGCTTGTACTACTAGTTATTTCTTCTGAATGACTATATATTCACAAGGTGCCATTCTTGTTGACATGAACTGAACTATCTCGTCCAATTGATCATCAACCTTTCTGATGGCCAACAACTATTCTTATGGTAGTGTATCCTCCAAACTGGTAGGTTCCTCTCCATGTTCTAACCTAGACAAGTGGTCAGGATCCTTGTTCATTGTTCCTGGCTTGACCACAATATCGAAATCATATTCCTGGAATAATAGTATCTATCTACATATTCTACCCCCAAACACTGGCTTGTTGACTACATATTTCAGTGCAGAGTGATCAGTGAACATATTAAAATGTCCTCCCAACAAGTACTGTCAAAACTTTTGCAGCACATACACCATGGATAAACCTTCTCTCTCAGTGGTAGTGTAATTTATCTCAGCTGTAGATAGCTTCCTGCTAGCAAAGGCTAACGGATGGTCAATATCTCCTGCTCCTGGTTTTTATAACACCACTCCTAATGAAATAGATGACACATCGACGTGCACATGGAATTCCTTACTCCAATCTGGGAAAACCAGAATGGGCGCAGTGACAATTTTCTATTTCAGTGTGTCAAAGATTTGTTGACATTCCTCTGACCATTGGAACTGACAATCTTTCTTTAATAACTTCTCCGTAGGTGTTGTTATCTGTGCATATTCCTTGATGAACTTTATATAGTGTCCCATATGTCCCAGAACAATGTGCAGTTGTCTAACCGAAGTAGGAGGAGGTATATCAACAATCATGGCAATCTTAGAGGGATCTACCAGCAACCCCTGCTTACACACAATATGTCCTAGAAACACTCCAAAGGGTGAAAATAAGATTCACTTCTTCAAGTTTAGGGAAATCTGACATTTCTTGCACTCATCCAACATTAGTCTTAAACATTCAATATGATTTTGCAATAAGTTAAAAATAGTCTAATCATCAAAATATGCTTCCAGAAATTTATGTAAAAATTGCTTGAATGCTTCGACCACCACCCAAGAAAATATGGTTGATGCATTTTTCAATCCGAAAGTCATCATTGTGTACTTGTAGGATCCCCAATATGTTTCATATGTGGTCTTATGGAAATCTTCCTTAGCAATCCTGATCTGGTGATAACCTGAAAATCCATATGTGAAGGAGTAAACTTCCTGTGCTCCCACATTATCCAACACTTCATCAGTAAACGATGTAGGGAATGGATCATGTAAACATGCATAATTGAGTTTCCTCAAGTCTACATAGATTCTGATCTATCCTGTCTTCTTATCTTGGACCACCATAGGGATAATACATTCTAACTCTTCAACAAGTTCTATGATTCCTGCTTCCAACATTCTGTCTAATTCAATCTTGACTTTATGCTTATATTTGGGATTCATTCTGTAAGGTCTTTACTTGACTAGCCTTGCATCTGGTTTCAATGGGATCTTCATCTCTCCCATGGTCCCTTTAATTCCTTTCATGTCGGTAAAATTGGTTGGAAACAAGTCTTGATACTCATGCAGTAGTTCTGTGATCTTGTCAATAATGGCATCATCCCAATAATCTCCAACGTTTGTGAGCTTAGGTACTTTCTCTGTTCCAATATTAACTTTCTTGATTTTGATTGGCTGTCCAATAAAAGGTAGTTTGACTCCTAGTCGTTCTACATATCTCTTTCATTTTGTCTCTGCAATGTTCACATTCCTAGGATCATCGTCTTCATCGACATTGATATTGTAACAACCTTGCAGTTTCTGAAGTGGTGCAGTCCATTCATCTTCTTCTTACTCCAAAGGGAGGTTAGGTGCCTCCTCAAAGACTTTCTATCTTACAACTTGTAAATCTTGATCTACTGAGGGGTACTGACTTTGAAATAAAAATGTAGCTACAAATTTATGAGTCATACTGTACCAATCTGAAGTGGTGAGGCACAATTCTCCTTGAAGATACCAATTAATAGGCATTGTGTCCAAAGTGTTGATGAATTTATGCACCCACTGCTCTTAAGGGATGTTGTTACATGCCTCCTCACAACTTCGCACCCTTCATCTTGTTCTGAAAAGCGCATTGTCATCAAAGTGTGACATTGCACCTAGTCCACGATGTTATTCTTATGTGTTTGTTATTCTTATGTGTTCCCCACCATCTTGCTGGTGTTTCTTTTAAAGCTTCATCCAGTGCCAAAATTCATTGTTGTACTGGTACAATTTATTCAAATTTTGATAAGAATGTTTCTAAATGATTTAAACCATCAAATGTGGGCATATTGCTTACTTCTGTGCCAATCCAGCGAACTTCCCTGGTCAATATAGCACACCTTCTCATAGAAACTTCATACATTTTGTTATACCAGTTCTCTAGTTCTTCTTTTGAATCTCATGAGAATGCGTTGTCACTTTGCCAACTTAAGTTCCCATCTTATGTAGGATTAGTGTAATCATGTTGTCTTGTTGTCAATTTATATATATTCTCTAGCTCATATGCACTGTCTTCTTCTCTGATGGGTTCTGTGTATATGTGACCTTCATCAGGATCAAGAGGTGCAATGACCCTAAGGCCATCACCTTCACATTGCGTTCTTATTTTCTTTAAGTCAAAAACAATGGAACCGTTGAAATCCCAGTCAACTCCTAACAATGCAGGATAGGGACAGATATCGTCAACTATCTCAATCACCTCGAAATTTGCAAATGTCCTTACCCCGTCGATGTCCACAGGGACATGCTCCAGTCTCCTAAAGGGGATTACTACTTGTTTATTAGCCATCCTAAGCTTGATAGGGGAATAAATTAACTTAGGTTTTCCCATCAGTGCCCAGGTCTACTTCTTCATAACATTGACTTCTAACCCTAAGTCGAGGACCACATAATCTATGTCATAATCTCCAATCTAAGCATTAAGGTGTAGTTCCTTATTTGTCCTTCTCTTTCTGGATACTTGATGTACTGTTTTATTCATCAGAGGAGTTATCCTACCTATCTCATACTGTCTGATCAAATTTTGTAGGTCTTGTACAATTCTTTCATCCTTAATCAGAATTATGCAAGCACATAAGAATTCCATAAGCTTGCTTACCTCTTTTCCTTCTGCAGGTGATAAAGATTGATCAAATGCCAAAGGCATTCCACATTCTCTCACTTTTGGTTGTGTCTTTGATGAAGAAGCCTGATCTCTTCCAAATTATTCTCTTGCCTCTTCAAATGTTTGTTTTTATTCCCTCGGATCAAACACTTGTGTCTTCTTTGCAACTATTCTGACCCTTGATTCTTCTATAGTCTTTTATGGGGTCACTCTTTCTTCTCCTGTAACAATGCCTCCTCTAGTGATAAAAACAACTTTGGGATCCTCTCTGTGAGGTTCTGCCGATATTAATTGTACTTGTTGGTTTCCTCCTCGTCTCTCCTGGAGCTTTGATAATGATGTTGGACAATCTTCAATAACATGTTCAAATGGGCTGCAATAGCTGTAAGTGGTACAAGGGTTCTGAAAATACCTTGCTAAATGTCCTGGTTATGCACAGTTATAACAAATGATCTAACCTCGACCTCAACCCATACTTCCACCTTGTCCTCTTCCTCTGAACCCACCACAAGGGTTGAAGTTTCCTCTTCCTGGAGAGTTAAACTGCATAGCATTTCCTTCCTATTTTACTTTGCATTGAATCCTATATGTATCTCTTTATCTTTCGTGCAAGAGGTCATAATCCCTACAGTCTTTCTCATCATGCCCCACAGATTTACAAAATGTGCAGTAAAGGTTTGTAGGTGTCTGGACATATTTTTGCATGTAATAGAATTCACCAGGGCGATGTCTATTTCTACATACCTCACACCATGGTAGAGTAACTTGCTTCAAAGGGCTTGGAGCCCCATAGGCCAAGTACTCATGAAATAGGGAGCAATTCTCCTTATCTTGGCCTTCTAATTTACATCTCATACACCAGATCTCGTATCTTTTATCGTTTCCCTTATATTTCTTCATATCTTCAACCTGCAGAGATAAGATAGTTAGTTGACTCAAAATTTGATTCATACCTGAGTTGGATTCTCCTATAGGGGTTGATTCTAGTTTCATTGCGATCTCCAATGACTCAGCCTACGAAGCAACCTTCTATTGCATCAGAGGAACTCTGATGTGTGGTAAGAGGGCAGCAATGAACCATTCCTTGTTCTTATCACATGGAATCTAAAAGATCAACTGACCTGTCAAGGTCTTAAACCTCTAATCAAACTCCCAAATAGGTTCAACTACTTTCTTCTTGTTTTATTTCAGTTCTGTAATGCATTGTGACTCTGACTTGGGTTTCTTGAATTCTGCGCTCAACGCAATTTTGATGGTATTCAGCGGTTTAGGATGTGCAGTCTCTATAGAAAAATTCATATACCAACTCAGTGCACGGTCTCTCAAGTTAGTACTAAACTAATATCTCTTAACTACTTCATCATTGACTTGCTTAATACTCCATACAACCTCACATAAAAACCAGTGCTGATCAAGATCTTTAGATCCGTCTCCCCTAAAGATAGGTATCCTCATCTCATCTTCCATAGATCTTCCTAGGTTTCTTGACTGAGTATGTGATGAAATGATGGTAACAATGCACTGAGTGCTTTGGTAACTCTGACTACTCTGGTTACTTAATGCTGCTAGAACAACAGAAGGAGTAATATTACTTACTTCGTCAGTCAACGCATTTTCTGAAGTCTCTGACTCTTCTCGACGAGGTTCTTCAATCTTCTCTTCCTATGCTCCAGTGGATCTTGATTGTTCCTCGTTCAATATCTCTTCTTCTTCTCCACTATAGAACCCTTCATCCTGTGCTAGTGGTTTGTGGCTCTGCTCAAATAGGTTTACTAGAGGAACCTCTCTGAAGGATCTCCCACTACGCGTATGTCCTACCTTTATGTTGTTGTCATTGTATGACTTATTGAACATTATCTCTTCAATCCAACCAATTACTATATCTTCAATATGTTCTTCTCATGCAATAGAATGTTTATCTTCAACTTCAAAAAGTGTACAATTTTTCTCTAGGTCCTTTAAAGAAATACTTCTCTTCTTTGCTATATGATTCTACTCCGTTAATAGAAAAATCGGTAATGTAGCGTCCAATAGTGTTATCAAACTAGTGGTCTACTTCTCTTGACATGACATTATCAACTCTCTTGACCTTTTTTATCAGCGTTGACGTCCAAACCACATGTGGTCTAAATCTGATCTCAAACTGGGTATCTTCTAATCTAGCTAACCACTCATATAGCTCTTTATGAATTCCTCAAAGGAAATTCTTGTGTATATTAGTAAAGATATACCTTCCCAACGAATCCTCTGTGATAATATTAGGGTTCTTATTTTGAACCTTAGCGAAGTCCTTTATTGTTCTATTGACGGGTCCTAAATCCCTTGACTCAACAGTAGGAACCAAACCCGCCACCGAGGCCCAATTAGACTCTGCAGCGTTTAAAATGGAATGGTTCTGCAGATCTTGCGATTCAGCCAATTTATCGATGGGATTTGTGTTTCTTTGTGAAGGATCTTCCTTCAGTTAGGACTATTTTCTTCTATATTTTCTCTTAAGTGGGGATGATATGAGAGATGCAATCCAGTATAAACCAACTTGACAAACAATAGTATTAAGTTTTAACTACTAGGGAGGAGGTTAAGCTTGGGATAACCCACTACTCAACATGTAGGCAATTACTCGATACCACAGGCCTAGTACTAATACATTAACCATGTGAGCATCCAATTACTATCTGAGAAACTAACTATCAGAAAAGAAAACACATATGAAACAAGATGATGGAAAGAAAAATAATTCATCTACCATGACCATTCATTACATAATAACACAACGATTTATCTTCATCATTAAAGAAAAGAACATCAAGACATTGCACCATATAACTTGACAATAGAATTAATTGCTCTTACTCATTACTGTATCATTCATGAAATAGGATAGGAAGTAGTTCTTCTCCAAGTCCAATCACATGTGATGAAAATAGTTTTTCTTCTTTGTTCCAAAAGGACTTCTCAATTCATAGTAGTCTCAAAATAATTCTTAACAACCAAAAGAAAGAGTTCTTAAAAAAACCATCGACCCTTTCCTCATTGGCCGATATCTTTATTTATAATATAAACTTCTAACCAAAACTAACGGTTAATTGCAGTTTAAACAAAACAAAAATCGCCACGTGGCGTTATCTTCTAACAACTTTTTTAATAGTCGTCCAGAGATACTTCTTGAAAAGGATGACTTCTCTCGTATTCAGTCCAGCTGACAAATAGGTTTTCACAATTTTGAGCCCATGGAAATCTATGTTGTTCCATCGGGGCCGCATATATTCCCCTTATGTCTACATCATGCACCCGGTACTTTACTAAACTAAATTTCAACTGTTGTAGCATGGTTTGGGATTTGATCGGATGTTCTACGAATTATCGTACTTGCCCTGGCCTTGCATCGACTATTTTTTAGAACTCTTCAGTCCATAGAACATATTGTTCGACATGCATCTTGACCATGTCTCTCAGGTCAATGAAATTATCGGGGGTGTTGAACTCGGGGAACTCGACATCGTTCATCACTCTATCCATTCTGCTTCGGTGTTTCTTTTGGCTTCATCGGTGAGATCAAGGAGAAAGATTTGTTTGGTGATTGGAGAATCTTTCCTACAAGTGGGGTTGAGTAGTTTAGCGATCGATCAATATGACATAAGATACCAACAAACATAAATGACCGGTGTGTACCTCGGGAGCTCATTAGTGTCGATCATTTAATACTTACGTGATCCCAATTGTTCCTTTGAATGACATTTGACATATTTTATCTGCGCTGCTGCTCCTCTTCAGTTTAAATGAGTCATGTCAGCGCGCCAAAGCATGGAAAATCGAGTACGACAGATACGAGCGTTGGAACCATCATAGTAGTTGCTTGACCTTTGGGACCGGGAAAGGATGCCAGGGTTGAGGGTGCACATGTATGCTCCTAGAAGTTTGGATACCGTAGTAAGGAAGTCATTAAATGCTTCCAAAATATGTATTACCAAGTGTGTCAACTATCATTCGTCAATAATGGAATCTGGGGAGTTTAAAGAGATTGGAATGATTGTACTGCACATTCTCTGCAACTCCGATCAGCGACACTTTAATCATTTTGGATTACATTTGATGAGTAGCTGTGACGCGTTAAGTATTCAAGGCATCTTGTCACGAAGCATGAGTGTTCTTTTGGCATGCTCTGGTTTTCTTCTTT
>WSFP011465753.1:0-18373 GCA_009831015.1 Picea engelmannii
CCAACAAAGATTTCGAAGCTTTGAAACTGTCATTGACACGTACCCCACTACTCTTCCCACTGGATTACAGTCGGGATTATTTCCTCTACCTCGTAACCTCGGACTATACCATCGCTATGGTTCTCATCCAGGAGGATGATTCTCATGATGAACATGTCATCTATTACTTGAGTCGCAGTCTCACGACTACCGAAACCAAGTATTTACATGTTGAAAAACTGGCCTTGGAAGCCATCCAAGCTGTTCAACATTTTCGGCACTATATCGTTTCTCGCAAGACTACGGTAATTTATAACTGCAACCCTATGCAACACATTCTTACACGCCAATTGCTAGGGGGGAAATACTCCAAATGGATCGTAATACTCTAGGATTTTGACTTAGAATTCAAACGCTCTAAGTCCAAGAAATCATTGGTGTTTGTCGAGTTGATATGCAACCTTCCCTGCTCTGAGATGAAAAATGTAGAGCATATTCATTACCTGATGAATCCCTTTTCCTGATTAGTTCTGATGACCTTTGGTATGGAGATATCATCATATATCTCCAAACCCAGATTTTCCGGCCCAATTTGTCTAACAATGACTTCCGTCGAATATGCTACCAAGCCCATCAGTATATTATCCTCAGTGATACTCTTTATCGTCGTGGGATTGACTCTGTTTTTCGACGCTACCTCACATTTGACAAAGCTGAGAAAGCCCTAAATGATTTCCATTCTAGAGCCTGTGGTGGTCACATGTCTGGGTATGATATTGCCCAAAATATATTACGAGCAGGGTATTTTGGCCCGATTTATTCAATGATTGTATAATTTCCATCCAAAAATGCCATGCTTGCCAAGCCTACAACAATAAAATACGATCACACCCTACTCCTCTACACCATGTGGTCTCCATTGCTTCTTTTGTGAAATGGTTTATCAATTTCATGACATGTCACCCTCACTCGGTCGGGGGGCATGGATACATTATTGTAGCCGTAGATTATTTTACGAAATGGGACGAGGCGATGCCAACATTCGATAATACCGGAAGGACTGCAACATTATTTATATTCAATCACATCATTCCTTGGTTTGGTGTTCCTCAAACTATCATCATTGACCACGGTAGCCACTTTAGAAACTTCATGATGTCTGAACTCACTGAAAAGTTGGGTCTTCGCCATGACAACTCAACACCCTATTACCCACAAGCCAACGACTAAGTTGAATAAATAAACAAAATTCTCATTACCATTCTTCAACGAATGATAGGGATTCAAAAAATGAGTTGGCACACGATGTTGTTTTCAACATTGTGGGCTTATCGGACATCTGTTAAGTCTATTACTGGGTTTTCACCATTCCAGTTAGTCTATGGTCTATAAGCCATCTTGCCAATTGAATGTGATATACCCTCCCTAAAACTAGCCGTCAAACTTCTCCCAAACACTTCTGTCGAAGAAGAACGTCTGGTGTATCTCATGCAAATAGACGAAACCCATCACGATGACATCCTAGTTATATAATCCCAAAAGAAATGCGTCAAAGCCCAATATGACAAACATGTCAAGCCACACGTTTTCTCCAAAGGTGATCTGGTTCTCCTTTATGAGCAAGATCGGGATATGCTAGGAGCTGAAAAATTTGAAGCTATGTGGCAAGGTCCTTATATCGTTAGATGAGTTTTGGAGAAAGGAGCTTATGAGTTTGTGGAATATGACAGTATCCTTTTGAGTGAACCCAGAATCAGGTTGTACTTAAAGAAGTACTATGCTTAAGGTCACCTGTGCATGAGTGATTGTATTTTATTATATCATACTTTTTTTTACTTTAGTATGCTTTTTCGTTATTTGGTCTCTACCCTCAACTGCTTATCTTGCGTTGTGCTTCGTTTCTAGATGTCTGAGTCTTCGCCACCCCACAATGGCTTCGTCGATGGCGCTAGCCATAGTATGCAGAACCTTGTTTCTGCTACATGAGAAATTTACGCCCCTACAAACGAACTTATCAGTCTACGAGGTGTGTGCCTCGGTCGTGTGACCAATGATATTGTAGAATATAACATTGTCATCGAATTCTTGATTGATGCTATCTCGCTTGATATCTGCCACTTGGTTATACAACTCGATTTGCAGCTAGTAGTACTACAGTTAAGTAACTTCTATGTTATCTGAAGTCCTACTTTATTATGGGTATATTTACGAATTCGCCTCTTGGAGCGTTATTTTGATTATATCGAATATCAACACATTCCTAGATGTCTAAATACATTGACTGATGCATTAGCTAACTATGTGTTAGACAGACACTTGGGGCATTTATAAACCAATCACACATCACATGTATAACACAACACAAAATAAACCGGTAGAAGCCGTATATATGTATATAACGATCAAACGTTTTTACAAAAAGTTTTTTCCCAAGGATCAAAATCTCAAAATATGAATCCCATAGCTTTTACAAAGTACCGTCATGGATGACGCTCATGATAACACACAATTGCTCAGGCTACCCTACGGAGCAGTCGACTGAAAGACTCGGACACACCCACAGTATGGTGTTGGTAACGTCTCGGGATCTCCCCAATAACAATATCTGGGATGTCCGCGGTCAAGCCCTCCAAGTTCTGTTCCACTGCCTCGTAATCTTTGGCATCCCATCTTGCCACTGGAGCCACTTCTCCTCGTCATTGAATGGGAGACGTTCATGGAGGCCGATATGGCCCCACATTTGTGTCATCAAAAAGAAATTTTTTGATTAGTTCTTGGATAAACATAAAAACATTTCATATGATAAAATTTCCAAAAAAATTTAAAAATAACAAAATGTGTACTTCTTACCTATGTCACCCCACTGAGCATCCTCAGGTAGGGCCAAATCCATATCCCCTCGGAAATCCAAACCAACATATGCGTAGTCGTCGATCATCAACATCTGGGGCCTCAACGAGTCAAAAAATGAATCATTATACTTGATTATAGGCTCTGCTATGTGTCGAGCCATGAGGTTGCACCACCTCATCATCCTTGGATCCTGTGGGGTCGGTAAACCCCAATCAACCTGTAGTCGCAGTAGTGGGACCCTCTCGAGGAAGAATGACACCAAATGTGATCTGTACTGAAACTACTTCAAGTCACCCTTTCTACACTTCGTCAATTGTCTCTTCATACTGCGGAGAACTGCATCTGACCAGTTGAAGACTTGAGGCTCTGTGCACTCTATGGCATATTGGAAATAGCTCTGGAGATCCATGTACAGAACCATGCTCCTAGCCATGCGTGCAATAGTAAACAAGATGGTTCGTAGGGTCAGATCTTGGACCCCCCAAATGGAAACCTTACCCTTGCTTCTCTCTGCCTCGAGAACACAATACTGGCAACAATACTCGCTCATAGGGAGTCCGCCGCCTCTACCTCAAGTCAAAGTAGCATGGTATCCATGCCATGACAACCCCATTAGAAAATAGATATCCTCGATATCTAGTGTCAGCATATGGAATCCCACATGAAATAACTGTTGATCCACGTCCCACATGTGGACCAGGTATTCCAACAACCTGAGTTGGGCTCTCATGCCTGGAATCTTGAAAAATTTCAAGAGCCCACAGTCCTAGAGGGAAATGACTGTGCACAGGTCATTCCCAGCAATGGAATCATCCTCCTCATGTTCTCTTTCTCTCCATTCCAACATTGTGATGGTCAAACACCTACAAAAGATCCATGAGAGGGAAGTCAACAACTTGTTTTAAACTCTTGCGTAATTTTTATTGAGCAAAACTTTACTTTAAAATCCATTTTTCGGCCCCCGTAGGTGAGCCTTTTGCACAGTGTGAGATTCTCGTAGGTCCCACATGGCCCACCTGCGAGAATTCTTGGGCACATGTTCCGACCCTAAAATGGACTCAAAACCCAAAAAATTGCCAATAAAAACCAAAAATAAACCATGGAAAAGTTAGAGAATCAAGAGATTACCTCATTGGCTGAAACGATTTGCTGAATGATCACTTGTGCCTCCCGCAATCGAGCAAAGAAATTTGGGGGAAAATGAGGTATGTTGGACAAGTTTTTTGCAAAATCACAATGAAATGGTAAAAATCCCCTTTTACCCATATTTATTCACTTTTTACTATTTTTTTTATTACTTTGTCTATAAAACCTAATACCCTAATAGCCTTGTGAGTGTGGTCTTTCACAGAGGGGGTACGGGTGTTTTTATTTTGTCGCATGTACGACTACATTTTTAGGGTTTTTTAGAAAAAACCTCGAGCTCAATATTCATTCGTTCTCGCGCTTGAAAATATATGAGAACATAACTGAGTATACTTTTTCTCGTCTTTTCGTACTTGTCATGGTAACACGAAAACGACGAACGTAAAGGAGTATCCTTTAAGCTCTTTTCACTCTCCATAAAAATGAAAGGATTGTCGAGCGATCTTTTTCTTTTCACGCGCATTAAAGTATTTGAAGAAAAAATTCGACGAGCGATAGTTTATCACTTTTTCTGTCTCATCGAACTCTTTTACGAAAAAGGAACTGGGAGAGTTCTCTTTATGTGTTTTTTTTCTTACTCTCAAAACATGAAAAACCCCCGAGTTTTCTATCCTTGGACTCATTAAACAAACATCAAAAGACCCACAATGGGACTGAACCACTCCTTCCTAGGGTTCATTAAATATACTTTGAGGGACTCAACCCAAGGATGAGCTTACATCAACAAGCATATGTTATCCTCCTCAAGATTGTGTAAAAATAAAGAGGTACTCGCCAGAAATGGTAGGGGAAATTTTGGGAAAGGGATGTGTTTTCGTATTCATATTAATGGCATTAAGCGTCGCTCTTGAATGGCATCTAGGTTGGGAAATCCATTTGTCTCTCGTTTGACTTGCTACAAGGTCATATCTTGTGTCTTCTTTGAGTCAGTGCTGCCAAGTCCTTGGTCGTGTCGTTCATATGTTCAAGAGAAGTTCACATGATCCCTGTATTGAGTCAGCCATATGCAGTTGTCCATTCTTACTATGTCGGCCTTCCCTGTGTCTGTTTCGACCCACATTCATACTTTGTTTCATCCTCAAAATCTATTACTTATTTCATGTCATTAATGGGGGATACATCAAGGCCCTCCTGTGATGAGCCTTGTTCCGTCGACTCCAACTCATTATCCGAAAATGAGACTAAGAAATCATTTAGTACCTTGGAACCTGCATGCCTTAATGGAAAGTCTCTTCACTTTCCCATGCATTCCTTGGTTGTTTACAGGTTTCTGATTAGGTGCGCTCCTTGTTTCTGACACACACACGCATTTTACAAAGTACTTCAGCTGTCACAAGTTCCGACCTCATAATTTGGGGGGCATTCTGCTACACATGATTTTGGTCACTCTGGTGATGTCTCTACAAGTGATGTATTTAGGCTCCCACAAGGACTTTTTGCCTTAGAAACGTGACTGTTTTCTTCTTCCAAAAAACACATTTTTAAGATGAGTTCGTAGGCTACCTATAGTACAAGGTGCGGAAATCATTCATTCTCATAGGCAACCCAAACTTACGGTGCAAACTATTCTCAGTCTTCTCTATGGGTAGGGTGCGAACTTGTTTCAAAGCTTGGAAAAGAGAAGAGGTCACGAAGGTTCTAGAAGGGAATCTTCTATAAAATGAGTTGGCATTCACATGGTTGTCATCCTACTAACTTCTTAGATTTAGTGGGATCATCCTCATCCATTTAACCATCTCTCCTTCTCCTATATATTGAAATGTTTCTCATGGAAAAGGTTAAGCAAGATTGAATGAATAATTGGTGAAAGAATTGTGTGAAGAACTCAGTTTGGACATAATCTTGAAGACTCTATTCTATCTATCAAGTTGTATTGGGTCTTCTTCAATCAAATGTAGAGCAAGTGTGTGTGTTGGAACCATGAGTCACTGAAAGGAATCTTGTGACATCGAGGCAATCTGGTTGTATCTTCTACTTTCATTTAATATAATACAGTGGCATGTCCCTTTCCCATAAAATCACTCTTATTTTATTGCATAACTCCTGGATCATATGCATAGATTGACATTGAATATACTTTGCTATCTTCACTTTGGCTGGTTTGTGTTGTCTTGGACCTGATTTCACAAGAGCACCAAAACAAAGAGGGAACAACAGAGACCTAAGGAAGCGATATAAAGGTATGTCACTCATTCCTTCTTAGTAGTAGATTCAATGACTGCAACTTAGAGAAAGAGTCGTGTCCTATCCTATTTTATTCTAGATCCAGGTGGATCTAGGGAGATGTATTAGTGTCCACACCTATGGATTTATCTGATAACAATGATTAGAAACAATAGAGTGCGGCATGCCATGAAGCTTGAAGACCTGATCCATGAAAATTTGAGCCACCGTGGATGTTATAAATGGGTGTTGAAGGGAACAGAAATGAGCATACTTGGAAAGGTGATCAACAACCAATATGATGATGGATTTATTTCCCAATTTGGGTAAGTCGATAATAAAATCCATAGAGATATCCTTCCAAATAGCACGTGGAATCGGGAGCGGTTGTAGTGTGCCCAGAGATTTGACTATTTCTCTCTTGTTGCATTGACACACATCACATTCAGCTACAAAATTATGAATGTCATGTTTCATACCATCCCAGAAAAAGAAACGTTTGACCTTGTCATAGGTTTTGGTGAACCCGCAGTTCCCTGCTGTGGGTGTATCATGAAGCTCATAAAGTACCGTGGATTTAAGCTTTGATTGTTTACTTAAATACAAAAAACCTTTGTATCGAAGTTCATCATGGAGCCAAGAGTACCATGGGGAAGCTGGAGCATTGGAATGCAATTGTTGGATCAACTGTGAACTTTTGGGATCTTGTAGCCATTCCTAGTGAACGACTTGAGCCAATCTGGTACAATGAATGAAAGAGAAAAAATGGATCCTTCATCGTCATATTTCCGGGAAAATGCATCCGCACCCACATTGTCTTTGGTTTTCTTGTAAATGATCTCATAATCATATCCAAAGAGTTTAGTCACCCATTTTTGTTGTTCTGGGGAAGAAATACATTGTTCTAGAAAATACTTGAGGCTTTGATGGTCTGTCTTAATTTGGAAACATTTCCCCAATAGATAAGGGCACCACAGATCAACTACATGCAGAATAGCCAATGTTTCCTTTTCATAGATGGATTTGCCCAGATTTATTTTAGATAGTTGCTTGTTGGTAAAGGCTAAAGGTCGACCCTCTTGCATAAGGACAACACCAATCCTTTCCCTGAGGCATCACATTCCAACACAAAGGTCTTTGTGAAATCGGGAAGGGCGAGGATTGGATTGGTGCACATGGCCATTTTCAATGTTTGAAAAACTTGAGCAGTGGCTGGAGTCTAAGTGAAAGAGTTGTTTTTGAGGAAAGCAGTGAGAGGTGTTGCACTCTTCCCATAATTCTGAACAAACTTGCGATAATACCCTGTTAATCCTAGAAATCCACACAAGATCTTAAGAGTCTTTGGGTGAGGCCAGTCTTGCATAGCTTCAATCTTTTTAGGATCCACCCTGACACCATCTTTGCCAACCAGATGACCCAAGTATTCTACTTCTGAGGCACCAAAAGAACATTTAGACTATTTCAGGAAAAGTTGGTGTTGAGAAAGTAGATGGAGAACCCGATCCACGTGAGCAAGATGGTCTGTCTAGGTTTTGCTATAGATCAGGATATCATTAAAGAAAACTAAGACAAAATGGCGAAAAAAAGGACAGAAGACATGATTCATGAGGCTTTGGAAGGTGGAAGGGGAATTACACAAGCCAAAGGGCATGACCAAAAACTCATAGTGTCCCTGATGAGTTCTAAAGGAAGTCTTGGGAATGTCTTCCTCTTTCATACGTATCTAGTGGTAGCCCGAACGAAGATCAAGTTTAGTGAAGAATTGGGTGCCACTCAATTCATCCAGGAGGTCATCAATGATAGAAATGGGGAATTTGTCTTTGATGGTAAGTTTGTTGAGGGCACAGAAGTTAGGACACATTCACCAAGAACCTTCTTTCTTCAGGACCATGACCACAGGAGAAGAGTAGGGGCTCGTACTAGGGTGGATAATGCCTGTATTAAGGAGTTCTTGGACCATTTTCTCAATTTCATTTTTTTGGGAAAAGGGGTGATGATATGGATGGATATTGGTAGGAAGGCTTTCGGGTACCAGGGGAATGGAATGATCATGAACACCATGAGAAAGAGGGAGTCCTTGGGGAGTGGAAAATACCAATTAATGTTTATAAAGGATGGCTTGGAGGTCTTGTGGGACTGAGGGTATCTCTGTTGCTTCTATGGAATGGAGTTGGGTGATAACACCAGAATGACCTTTTTTGAGAATATTTTCTATGCGATGGGAACTAATGATCTCAGGTGAACCGACGGTGATGCCTTGGAACTTATATTGGTGGCTCTCCTGGTCAAATTGCATAGTTAAGTGTTTAAAATCCATGAGAATGGGACCCAAAGTCCTTAGCCAGTCTGCACCCAATACAATGTCACAACCTCCCATGTCGATAACAAACATATGGGATTTTAGGTGGTAGTCACCAATTTGGAGATGCACATTTTCACAACGCCCTCCATATTTCGTGGAACCACCATTGGCGATCATGATTTGGAAATTATTGACAACATGGATGTAGAAATGAGTTTTTTGGGCAATGCGACGATGAATAAAATTATGGGTGCTTCCACTATCAACCAGAATGATGACCTTTCGATGCTTGATGTAACTGAATAGCTTGAGGGTTTGGGGAGCGAAGAATCCAGTGAAAGCATTGAGGGAAATGATCGGTTCAGTGGATTCAAGTGACTCAGACACAAAGGGAGTTTCTACATCCTCTTCCAAAATATCCTCGGAGATGGCCATAATTTTTTTTTTTCTTTACACTTGTGGCCTGGGAAATATTTTTCATCACAGTTATAACAAAGGACTTTGAGTTGGCGTTCAACCATTTCATCCCTGGTCAATTTTTGGATCTTTAGTGGAGCAGAGGGAGTAGTGGGATTTAATGGTTTAGGGCGAGGGATAAAGGAGGGTTTTTAGTTTTGAGAAGATACAACCTATTGTGCTTCTTTATCTCTTTTAGTAGCCTCTACCCAACTCTGAGGCTAAGCCATGAGGACATGGACCCGAATCTCATCCTTGAGGCCACTGATAAAACACTCTCAGAAAAATGCATCAGACATGCCCTCTATTCTAAAAGCCAGCGCTCAAAGGTAGTTATAAAGTATTCCACTATTCCTAATTGTTTCAACTTTGTCAAATGACACAAATGGTTGGTGTTAGTGTCAAAGCATTCATAAAGCTCTGCCACAAAGTGTGTCCAAGCAATATACCCTTGACAAGAAGTTTTTTTCCATTGCCACCATTGCCAACGTTCTTGATCTAGATGGAGAACACCATACTGGAGTTTGGCCAAGTCATCTATAATGTCGTATAAAGAGAAATAATGTTCCATTTGGGTTACTCAACCAGTGGGGTTCGAGCCATCAAATTTGGTCACATCCAGGCGTGGAAGGTGTAGGTCACATTGAAAGTGATGGTTCTAAAAGTTATGGGAATGAGGGGAATGGTCACCTTCAGTATGTGGAGGTGAGGAAGAGGAAGGCTTATCTGTAGGGATATGCAGTTTGGTGTAGAGTGTCGAAAAGAATGATTCAAGTTGGGTGGTGAGGTCTTGTTTGATTTCCTCCCTTGAGGACTGTATGGTGGTATTGATGATAGCAACATTGGCACTGAGTTGTGTCACTTCTTGTTGGGTCTCGATGAGACCAGATTGAAATGTGTTGAAGCGAGATTCCAAGTCTTGGCTACGGGTATGGGCCATGAGGATGGGGGAATTGAAAAGGGGCGGGCAAGGTAAAAAATGTTACCGAAACATGGTATGGATGAATGTGATAAGGGTGAAGATATGAATCCAATGGAATAGGTCTCAAATAATGGTGAAAAAAATTCCAGACTTGTTTTGTTTTTTTTTACACCTGCGGAGTTAGACTCTGGTCTGAAGAATACTGCACAGAGGAAATGCCCAAATGATTAACCAGAAATAAATGTGTATTTACTTGGAAACCCGAACACAGTTGCGCGACAATAGATCTTGTTTATTTTAATTTGTTTATGTTTCTATCCCTAAGGGTTCGATATTCAAGGGTTCTACATACAAGGGTTTGCCCTCTGCTATAACTCTCTGATATATGTGCGGGGTCCAACAGTAGTACTCGACCCAATATCTCAGGGAACTAACTAACGAGGATAGACCATACCCTTAGTCATACTACCTGACTACCCAGGTACTAGAGAGTATCTTCCCAAGTGTTGTTCTCGGTGACACTATAGTAGTCAGGCGGTCGATCGGTTTATCTAAAGAGGGATTTCAGGTAATCTAGGCCCATCTGTACATAGGTGTTGTCTTATGCACTACCACTTGAAGGGGTACCAACAGGGGTTACAAGGGTGGCCAATAGATGTGTGCTTAAGTACCACTTGTATTTCCTGCGTGTATGAATCCCTCAACCACGAGTTTATGCACGTAACGATAGATCTCTATGGATTAAAGATGCCAGAATATGTCTCTACCCTGGAAAAAAAAATTAACCGACACTTTCTGCTGAGGAAAGTGCTCTGATACCACTTGTAATATACTAGATATAAAATGTATGTAGCATAGAAATAAAATGCTAGAAATGGAAGAATAACAACAATATAACCAGAACATTCACCACAATAGCACTGAAATGATATGAGAATAATAACGGAAATAACACTTTGAATCTGGAAAACAATGTTCACGGGCCTCTTTGACGGGGAAACCTCCAGTTGAGAAGATCTCTATTACAATAATATCCAAGTTAGGGTTCTCATATCCTCGACTCCTATTTATACTAAAAAGAAGCATATAGAGGAAGATCCTTCTAGAAGCAGAAGATTCTATTAGGTCTTCTTACATCTTCCTTATTCTATTTTATTGAAAGGCCTTATTAATATTGACCTTTAATACATCCGAATATATTGTTCTACCTATGTGCGGTTTAGGATCCTAACAATCTCTTAGGGATCTCATCAGGTCCCATGTTATAAAGTTGTCCATCTATAAGTGAAAAACTATAGCTTGTACTACTAGTTATTTCTTCTGAATGACTATATATTCACAAGGTGCCATTCTTGTTGACATGAACTGAACTATCTCGTCCAATTGATCATCAACCTTTCTGATGGCCAACAACTATTCTTATGGTAGTGTATCCTCCAAACTGGTAGGTTCCTCTCCATGTTCTAACCTAGACAAGTGGTCAGGATCCTTGTTCATTGTTCCTGGCTTGACCACAATATCGAAATCATATTCCTGGAATAATAGTATCTATCTACATATTCTACCCCCAAACACTGGCTTGTTGACTACATATTTCAGTGCAGAGTGATCAGTGAACATATTAAAATGTCCTCCCAACAAGTACTGTCAAAACTTTTGCAGCACATACACCATGGATAAACCTTCTCTCTCAGTGGTAGTGTAATTTATCTCAGCTGTAGATAGCTTCCTGCTAGCAAAGGCTAACGGATGGTCAATATCTCCTGCTCCTGGTTTTTATAACACCACTCCTAATGAAATAGATGACACATCGACGTGCACATGGAATTCCTTACTCCAATCTGGGAAAACCAGAATGGGCGCAGTGACAATTTTCTATTTCAGTGTGTCAAAGATTTGTTGACATTCCTCTGACCATTGGAACTGACAATCTTTCTTTAATAACTTCTCCGTAGGTGTTGTTATCTGTGCATATTCCTTGATGAACTTTATATAGTGTCCCATATGTCCCAGAACAATGTGCAGTTGTCTAACCGAAGTAGGAGGAGGTATATCAACAATCATGGCAATCTTAGAGGGATCTACCAGCAACCCCTGCTTACACACAATATGTCCTAGAAACACTCCAAAGGGTGAAAATAAGATTCACTTCTTCAAGTTTAGGGAAATCTGACATTTCTTGCACTCATCCAACATTAGTCTTAAACATTCAATATGATTTTGCAATAAGTTAAAAATAGTCTAATCATCAAAATATGCTTCCAGAAATTTATGTAAAAATTGCTTGAATGCTTCGACCACCACCCAAGAAAATATGGTTGATGCATTTTTCAATCCGAAAGTCATCATTGTGTACTTGTAGGATCCCCAATATGTTTCATATGTGGTCTTATGGAAATCTTCCTTAGCAATCCTGATCTGGTGATAACCTGAAAATCCATATGTGAAGGAGTAAACTTCCTGTGCTCCCACATTATCCAACACTTCATCAGTAAACGATGTAGGGAATGGATCATGTAAACATGCATAATTGAGTTTCCTCAAGTCTACATAGATTCTGATCTATCCTGTCTTCTTATCTTGGACCACCATAGGGATAATACATTCTAACTCTTCAACAAGTTCTATGATTCCTGCTTCCAACATTCTGTCTAATTCAATCTTGACTTTATGCTTATATTTGGGATTCATTCTGTAAGGTCTTTACTTGACTAGCCTTGCATCTGGTTTCAATGGGATCTTCATCTCTCCCATGGTCCCTTTAATTCCTTTCATGTCGGTAAAATTGGTTGGAAACAAGTCTTGATACTCATGCAGTAGTTCTGTGATCTTGTCAATAATGGCATCATCCCAATAATCTCCAACGTTTGTGAGCTTAGGTACTTTCTCTGTTCCAATATTAACTTTCTTGATTTTGATTGGCTGTCCAATAAAAGGTAGTTTGACTCCTAGTCGTTCTACATATCTCTTTCATTTTGTCTCTGCAATGTTCACATTCCTAGGATCATCGTCTTCATCGACATTGATATTGTAACAACCTTGCAGTTTCTGAAGTGGTGCAGTCCATTCATCTTCTTCTTACTCCAAAGGGAGGTTAGGTGCCTCCTCAAAGACTTTCTATCTTACAACTTGTAAATCTTGATCTACTGAGGGGTACTGACTTTGAAATAAAAATGTAGCTACAAATTTATGAGTCATACTGTACCAATCTGAAGTGGTGAGGCACAATTCTCCTTGAAGATACCAATTAATAGGCATTGTGTCCAAAGTGTTGATGAATTTATGCACCCACTGCTCTTAAGGGATGTTGTTACATGCCTCCTCACAACTTCGCACCCTTCATCTTGTTCTGAAAAGCGCATTGTCATCAAAGTGTGACATTGCACCTAGTCCACGATGTTATTCTTATGTGTTTGTTATTCTTATGTGTTCCCCACCATCTTGCTGGTGTTTCTTTTAAAGCTTCATCCAGTGCCAAAATTCATTGTTGTACTGGTACAATTTATTCAAATTTTGATAAGAATGTTTCTAAATGATTTAAACCATCAAATGTGGGCATATTGCTTACTTCTGTGCCAATCCAGCGAACTTCCCTGGTCAATATAGCACACCTTCTCATAGAAACTTCATACATTTTGTTATACCAGTTCTCTAGTTCTTCTTTTGAATCTCATGAGAATGCGTTGTCACTTTGCCAACTTAAGTTCCCATCTTATGTAGGATTAGTGTAATCATGTTGTCTTGTTGTCAATTTATATATATTCTCTAGCTCATATGCACTGTCTTCTTCTCTGATGGGTTCTGTGTATATGTGACCTTCATCAGGATCAAGAGGTGCAATGACCCTAAGGCCATCACCTTCACATTGCGTTCTTATTTTCTTTAAGTCAAAAACAATGGAACCGTTGAAATCCCAGTCAACTCCTAACAATGCAGGATAGGGACAGATATCGTCAACTATCTCAATCACCTCGAAATTTGCAAATGTCCTTACCCCGTCGATGTCCACAGGGACATGCTCCAGTCTCCTAAAGGGGATTACTACTTGTTTATTAGCCATCCTAAGCTTGATAGGGGAATAAATTAACTTAGGTTTTCCCATCAGTGCCCAGGTCTACTTCTTCATAACATTGACTTCTAACCCTAAGTCGAGGACCACATAATCTATGTCATAATCTCCAATCTAAGCATTAAGGTGTAGTTCCTTATTTGTCCTTCTCTTTCTGGATACTTGATGTACTGTTTTATTCATCAGAGGAGTTATCCTACCTATCTCATACTGTCTGATCAAATTTTGTAGGTCTTGTACAATTCTTTCATCCTTAATCAGAATTATGCAAGCACATAAGAATTCCATAAGCTTGCTTACCTCTTTTCCTTCTGCAGGTGATAAAGATTGATCAAATGCCAAAGGCATTCCACATTCTCTCACTTTTGGTTGTGTCTTTGATGAAGAAGCCTGATCTCTTCCAAATTATTCTCTTGCCTCTTCAAATGTTTGTTTTTATTCCCTCGGATCAAACACTTGTGTCTTCTTTGCAACTATTCTGACCCTTGATTCTTCTATAGTCTTTTATGGGGTCACTCTTTCTTCTCCTGTAACAATGCCTCCTCTAGTGATAAAAACAACTTTGGGATCCTCTCTGTGAGGTTCTGCCGATATTAATTGTACTTGTTGGTTTCCTCCTCGTCTCTCCTGGAGCTTTGATAATGATGTTGGACAATCTTCAATAACATGTTCAAATGGGCTGCAATAGCTGTAAGTGGTACAAGGGTTCTGAAAATACCTTGCTAAATGTCCTGGTTATGCACAGTTATAACAAATGATCTAACCTCGACCTCAACCCATACTTCCACCTTGTCCTCTTCCTCTGAACCCACCACAAGGGTTGAAGTTTCCTCTTCCTGGAGAGTTAAACTGCATAGCATTTCCTTCCTATTTTACTTTGCATTGAATCCTATATGTATCTCTTTATCTTTCGTGCAAGAGGTCATAATCCCTACAGTCTTTCTCATCATGCCCCACAGATTTACAAAATGTGCAGTAAAGGTTTGTAGGTGTCTGGACATATTTTTGCATGTAATAGAATTCACCAGGGCGATGTCTATTTCTACATACCTCACACCATGGTAGAGTAACTTGCTTCAAAGGGCTTGGAGCCCCATAGGCCAAGTACTCATGAAATAGGGAGCAATTCTCCTTATCTTGGCCTTCTAATTTACATCTCATACACCAGATCTCGTATCTTTTATCGTTTCCCTTATATTTCTTCATATCTTCAACCTGCAGAGATAAGATAGTTAGTTGACTCAAAATTTGATTCATACCTGAGTTGGATTCTCCTATAGGGGTTGATTCTAGTTTCATTGCGATCTCCAATGACTCAGCCTACGAAGCAACCTTCTATTGCATCAGAGGAACTCTGATGTGTGGTAAGAGGGCAGCAATGAACCATTCCTTGTTCTTATCACATGGAATCTAAAAGATCAACTGACCTGTCAAGGTCTTAAACCTCTAATCAAACTCCCAAATAGGTTCAACTACTTTCTTCTTGTTTTATTTCAGTTCTGTAATGCATTGTGACTCTGACTTGGGTTTCTTGAATTCTGCGCTCAACGCAATTTTGATGGTATTCAGCGGTTTAGGATGTGCAGTCTCTATAGAAAAATTCATATACCAACTCAGTGCACGGTCTCTCAAGTTAGTACTAAACTAATATCTCTTAACTACTTCATCATTGACTTGCTTAATACTCCATACAACCTCACATAAAAACCAGTGCTGATCAAGATCTTTAGATCCGTCTCCCCTAAAGATAGGTATCCTCATCTCATCTTCCATAGATCTTCCTAGGTTTCTTGACTGAGTATGTGATGAAATGATGGTAACAATGCACTGAGTGCTTTGGTAACTCTGACTACTCTGGTTACTTAATGCTGCTAGAACAACAGAAGGAGTAATATTACTTACTTCGTCAGTCAACGCATTTTCTGAAGTCTCTGACTCTTCTCGACGAGGTTCTTCAATCTTCTCTTCCTATGCTCCAGTGGATCTTGATTGTTCCTCGTTCAATATCTCTTCTTCTTCTCCACTATAGAACCCTTCATCCTGTGCTAGTGGTTTGTGGCTCTGCTCAAATAGGTTTACTAGAGGAACCTCTCTGAAGGATCTCCCACTACGCGTATGTCCTACCTTTATGTTGTTGTCATTGTATGACTTATTGAACATTATCTCTTCAATCCAACCAATTACTATATCTTCAATATGTTCTTCTCATGCAATAGAATGTTTATCTTCAACTTCAAAAAGTGTACAATTTTTCTCTAGGTCCTTTAAAGAAATACTTCTCTTCTTTGCTATATGATTCTACTCCGTTAATAGAAAAATCGGTAATGTAGCGTCCAATAGTGTTATCAAACTAGTGGTCTACTTCTCTTGACATGACATTATCAACTCTCTTGACCTTTTTTATCAGCGTTGACGTCCAAACCACATGTGGTCTAAATCTGATCTCAAACTGGGTATCTTCTAATCTAGCTAACCACTCATATAGCTCTTTATGAATTCCTCAAAGGAAATTCTTGTGTATATTAGTAAAGATATACCTTCCCAACGAATCCTCTGTGATAATATTAGGGTTCTTATTTTGAACCTTAGCGAAGTCCTTTATTGTTCTATTGACGGGTCCTAAATCCCTTGACTCAACAGTAGGAACCAAACCCGCCACCGAGGCCCAATTAGACTCTGCAGCGTTTAAAATGGAATGGTTCTGCAGATCTTGCGATTCAGCCAATTTATCGATGGGATTTGTGTTTCTTTGTGAAGGATCTTCCTTCAGTTAGGACTATTTTCTTCTATATTTTCTCTTAAGTGGGGATGATATGAGAGATGCAATCCAGTATAAACCAACTTGACAAACAATAGTATTAAGTTTTAACTACTAGGGAGGAGGTTAAGCTTGGGATAACCCACTACTCAACATGTAGGCAATTACTCGATACCACAGGCCTAGTACTAATACATTAACCATGTGAGCATCCAATTACTATCTGAGAAACTAACTATCAGAAAAGAAAACACATATGAAACAAGATGATGGAAAGAAAAATAATTCATCTACCATGACCATTCATTACATAATAACACAACGATTTATCTTCATCATTAAAGAAAAGAACATCAAGACATTGCACCATATAACTTGACAATAGAATTAATTGCTCTTACTCATTACTGTATCATTCATGAAATAGGATAGGAAGTAGTTCTTCTCCAAGTCCAATCACATGTGATGAAAATAGTTTTTCTTCTTTGTTCCAAAAGGACTTCTCAATTCATAGTAGTCTCAAAATAATTCTTAACAACCAAAAGAAAGAGTTCTTAAAAAAACCATCGACCCTTTCCTCATTGGCCGATATCTTTATTTATAATATAAACTTCTAACCAAAACTAACGGTTAATTGCAGTTTAAACAAAACAAAAATCGCCACGTGGCGTTATCTTCTAACAACTTTTTTAATAGTCGTCCAGAGATACTTCTTGAAAAGGATGACTTCTCTCGTATTCAGTCCAGCTGACAAATAGGTTTTCACAATTTTGAGCCCATGGAAATCTATGTTGTTCCATCGGGGCCGCATATATTCCCCTTATGTCTACATCATGCACCCGGTACTTTACTAAACTAAATTTCAACTGTTGTAGCATGGTTTGGGATTTGATCGGATGTTCTACGAATTATCGTACTTGCCCTGGCCTTGCATCGACTATTTTTTAGAACTCTTCAGTCCATAGAACATATTGTTCGACATGCATCTTGACCATGTCTCTCAGGTCAATGAAATTATCGGGGGTGTTGAACTCGGGGAACTCGACATCGTTCATCACTCTATCCATTCTGCTTCGGTGTTTCTTTTGGCTTCATCGGTGAGATCAAGGAGAAAGATTTGTTTGGTGATTGGAGAATCTTTCCTACAAGTGGGGTTGAGTAGTTTAGCGATCGATCAATATGACATAAGATACCAACAAACATAAATGACCGGTGTGTACCTCGGGAGCTCATTAGTGTCGATCATTTAATACTTACGTGATCCCAATTGTTCCTTTGAATGACATTTGACATATTTTATCTGCGCTGCTGCTCCTCTTCAGTTTAAATGAGTCATGTCAGCGCGCCAAAGCATGGAAAATCGAGTACGACAGATACGAGCGTTGGAACCATCATAGTAGTTGCTTGACCTTTGGGACCGGGAAAGGATGCCAGGGTTGAGGGTGCACATGTATGCTCCTAGAAGTTTGGATACCGTAGTAAGGAAGTCATTAAATGCTTCCAAAATATGTATTACCAAGTGTGTCAACTATCATTCGTCAATAATGGAATCTGGGGAGTTTAAAGAGATTGGAATGATTGTACTGCACATTCTCTGCAACTCCGATCAGCGACACTTTAATCATTTTGGATTACATTTGATGAGTAGCTGTGACGCGTTAAGTATTCAAGGCATCTTGTCACGAAGCATGAGTGTTCTTTTGGCATGCTCTGGTTTTCTTCTTT
>WSFP011465754.1:0-17734 GCA_009831015.1 Picea engelmannii
TCCCGGGCGCTGACAGTCTATCATGACTGGCTCTCTGCATCATTAAACTCGCACAAGTGATCACCACAACTATTGATAGAGCTTGGTGGTGGATCATGATGGTTATTAACTGTCGGAAGGGTGGCGTGCCGTGAGCCTGCCACGGTTTGTCCTATTGGCGAGCTGTTCACCCCGATCGGGGGAAAAAGAAGAAGTACTTGTACACTATAAAAGACAACAACAATATTTTAAACAATATCTTTGTTTAAACTATTAAAATTAAATTAAAATAAAATAATCTATATATTTATATTATTGTTAATTTTCATTATAAATTATTTCAATATAAATATTTATGTAAAAATCTAAATATAGAAATTAAAACTTGGTTCTTCCAATTTTATTAATATATTTTTCTAACAAAAATTATATCTAAATAAATAATATTTAATATAATTATAAATGTGAAAAATAAGGTGAGTGTCTAAAAAGAAAAGACAATATACTATGTAGTTTAGTTGAATTAAAAAAAAAAAAATCATACAATTTTTTAAAAATATAATAATAATAATAATTTATTTTTAAGGTCACGGTCAAGTCACAATAAATTGGTGTATGAGACCTTCTTGTTTGTGGGACAAGGGACCCTCCTCCACCCAACGATTTGACTGGTAAAGTCTACGGAGGTATACATACCCTACCCCCCTCAGAGCTCAAGGTCTTGGGGTTTTGCTGCTACATCTGAGACACCTTGACATTTTCACTATAACTTATTTTCTACAATGTTTCAGAAGGAACGACTTGGAGGATATTTAGTAGGCTGATCAAGGTACGTTGAATTAAAATTTCAGCTCCTGAGGCCTTATACTTTCATAGATATAGCCCGTGCAAGATAGGGTTATGGAATCATCATGAACTAAGTCATTGCGGAATTTTCGCTATAAAAAACTTTCTGTAACGTTTCGGTATACAATTTTTTAAAATAATCTTTAAAAGAGATTCAAAGATATTAGGGTACCCTTTGAGTTAAAGGATGCATTTATAAAGTACACGTCCCCTCGTTCTTGTAAGGAGGTAATCCTTTCTGTGGAAGGAACATCACCAGATCCCTTCCCTCTCTCAACACTTTTATATCTACAGTCTCTTTTTTAATGCCCAATTTTACCACATTTTTAGCATTTCCTTAAAGATTTTCATAGGCATTTAGATCTACCTCTAGATTTAGATTTTCAACTGGAGGACTTACTTTTATTTCTATTAAGGGAAGGTCCTCTTACACATAAGACATCCATGCTCTGACTATCCATGGTTTTCCTCCTCATTTCTTTTGATAATAGGGATGAAACCACATAATCAAATTTTAATGTGGTTGCATTACTGCCAATAGCTACAACTAAACTTCACGAATATGGAAAATAACATAGTAAAATAATTCACTTATCTTCATTAGATATTATATTGTCTATAGACAACAACTGACTTATGACAATATTGAAAGGATTTAGATGCTCTGTCATCAAGTCTCCATCATTCATCCTCAATAGTTATAACTTCTTCCAAAGGAAATGTTTGTTTACTAAGGACTTAGACTAATACAAAACTCCTAACTTATCCCATAACACCTTGGTTGTAGCTTCTCTCGAGACATTCAATAACATTAAATCTAAAAGACACAACCTGATTGTTCTCTTTTCCTTCCTATCCAACTTTGTCTAGTATTTCTCGACATACTTGTACGTGCAGTACCAAGATCCATAGCAACCCACTACTCTTTGTCTACAAAAAGATCCTATATCTTCAACTTCCAAAGCTGAAATATTTTCCCATTAAATTTCTCAATCTTTATTTTAGAACTGCTTGGCATTTTCTTTCAGCGTAAGAATCACCATTGTAGATATCCCACTGAAACTAGGTTTATCACAAACCTAAGATAACCAAACCCTTAGCAACAAAGGCATCCCTCTGAAGTCAATAATTTCTCTGATACCAAATGTAGGTTTTAAACATTTATAATGTAGCAATGCAAACATAGATTCTTTATAAAACAAAAAGAAAACAATAACATTCACACATAGTACTCAGAAATTTACCTTGGAAACCCTTAACCAAGAAAACTAGCAAATGTTTAGATATGCACCTCTAACACTCATTGTATTAACTTCACCATTTAAAAATACAATATATATGGTTTTGTGGTATCCAAAAGCCATAATCCGATGATAGATTAGATTACAACCTCAATTACTTAACTATAATTAGAAAACCATGGCATAGAAAACTGTGTGCCAAAATTGCCCAAAATAGACCAAAAAACTGCCCTTTTTTTTTGGCCAGGGAATCCACCCCAAAACCTCCAGACAAAGGGCCATGCTGCCCCTTCACTACACCTACTGCAACATACAACATGTGGGGCTATTAGTGTAAATAATATAACACATACCCAACACTATGTCCATAGGATTTCATAGTCCCACTCACACCAATGGATTGGTATGGCCCTCTACTATGTCAAGTCTTGTAAATCCAAAAATCCCAAAGTCAGAAGTTAAGGTTTATCTTTAAAGAACAATTTATGCACCTATCTTAAAAATAGATGTGCAATTTGTGCATATGTTCAATCAATGAGCATGCAAGTTACCCGTGCAACTGTTCACTACATAATCGTGGAGTTCATGCGGTATCAATTAACACCCATGCATTATTTGTGTAGCCACCTAACGAATAACCATACAATTGTTCCTCACAATTGTTCCATAAAAAACCACCCAATTTGCACGATTTCCCATTGAAATGCCATGCAATTTCTACAGTTGTTCGATGAACAATCGCACCAATAGGTTTCTCGATTATTCCATGAACATGATCACATTTGCATGAATATCCACGGGATAACCATGTAACATTTGCATGGATATCCCCTTCATATTAATATCTTGGAATCAACATCCATTATAAGCTAAATTGGAACTATAGTGTGGAAAAAAAGATTAAGGGAGGTTGGCAATCTCTTTATGCTCTTGAAAATAATTGTAGAGAAGTTGAGTTCCAATTATGGGAAGAACATAAGTTTCTTTTTGACACACTTGTTATTCTAGTGATTATGTATGGTTACTAAGACTAAGGTTGTAATATTTCGAGGGAGACATGGAGGAAAATCAAGCAAATCTAAAAACATTTGATAATACACAATATTTGAATTAAAGGAAACACATCTTTCATAATAAAGAAAGAGAAAATTAAAACAGATTATTATTTTAGATATAAAAAACTCTCTTCTATACAGAATAGCCTTATTCTTATAGGAAAACCTAATACTTAATGTGGATGGTTAAGTTTCATTATGTCTTCTCTTTCAATTTTAATATATTATAGCCAATTTCCTATCAACGGTCAATTACTAGAAACATTAATAATAGAAATATTATTCTCCACTTCACCCTACCTTGGGTTATGTACCACTTCCTCCTAGTTTAAGTGGATCATGTCCCTATCATCCTCCTAGTTTAAGTGGTTAGTGTCCCCACCATCCTACCAGTTTAAGAGAGGCCTTATATGAGCTGGAATATGACCATGGGTTAATCTCCATATAAGAGATATCCTTGCAGTCTATCTATAACTTGTGTATATTGCATAATGTCACAAAACATAAAGATCTTTTATGTCAAATATATAAAAATAGAGAAGAATTGCCCCAAATTCATCTTGAAATCCTATGAGCACACAACTACTAGCTAATGCTTGCAAAGTGCCTTGCAATACTAGTGATTGATAAAAGTTGAAATGAGTATGGATAAGGTTTATAGCATGCATATAAGCCCAATTTCTAATCCTAGTATCAAGAGGGAAAATAACAAAAACCTTGTAAATGAAGATCTAAAAATACTAGGAATGATGAGTTTTGTTGCCTTACTGAGAATTAATATATCCATATTGTATATCCTTCATGTTGTTTAGCTACTCCTTTGAAGTAACTTCCAATTCAAAACTTGATTCTCTAACAATGTATACCTTAAATCTAGTTGGTTAGACTAGCTTAAATGTATACCTTAAATCTTCTTCACACACCTTGGTTAACATTCTTGTAACACACTTCACTTTCCCCATCACAACAATAAATCAGATTTTCATTGTTTACGTGGAAATCAAGAGACATTACAGACCCAATATGAGCAAATAAGTTATGTTAGGCCCATAGTTTGGAGTGTTTTCATCCCAGAATTTGGTTACTCTGACAAAAGAGGATGCATCCAAACACGTTGAATTAGCATTGAATCACACATCGATGATTAAAAATAAATTATATTCAAGGGGAACTTTAGCTTTGAGATTGTCCATGTTCCACAACATTACCTTCTTCTCATGTCCAACACTCACTAATAATTTTCCATTAGAGGAAAAGGCAGGGAAAAGTGGCAACAAAAGTTTTACTAGTGCTAGCCTAAATGTTACTAAACTCCTAAAATGAAAAATGGTTGCTAACATCCATACATGGCTTATGATATCCCTAGTATTTGTATCATCATGAGATTGAAATGACTCCACATTATGACCTGAGAACCCATCTTCCACAAAGTGACCTATCACTACAAAGCTTTGACACCATCTAATCATACCCCCGAAGATGTAATGTCCATGGATAGTACATTGTTGCATAGTGGTAGCTCATATAAGATGTTGATAATGTATGGATGTGACAGATCTAGGGCCCTAGCTTTGTAGTGATTGAGAATTCCAAAGTTTATAGTCTTTGGCGGATGTATATTTCTTGAAATGTATTGACACTTATTTCGAGATGTGTCAATAGGACTGACTGCGTAAATGTTCACATGACGTGACATTTTGCAACACCCCTGACAGCTTAAATGTTTGCATTCTGCGAGGTGCTTAGACAACCTGTGAGTCTTAAATGTTTATGTAAATACGGTTCTCGGAGTACATTTTTCCTTGAAATTTTCTATACAGTTATAGTGAATTTGCACTTGATTGTCTACTGCCAGTTCAATAGCCATTGTATGTTTCGTCCTTGTTCTGCCATTCAAGCTACATACATTGTTTACTGGTTTAGTGACTGCTTCTTCTTCACTGGTTTGTCGGTCACTGCCATTGTATGCTTCATCCTCGTAATCGTTGAGGCTACATACATTGTTTACTAGATCGGTGAGTGGTTCTTGTTCGCTGGTTTCTCGGTTGCTGTTGGTTGTTGTTTCGCTGGTGATTCGAGTTGTGCTTCTGCATTTCATTGTTTCGGAGTAAGTTTCAATGCCATGGTTTCATTTTGTATTCCTTGTTTGCTGTTTAGTTTGCAGTTTGCAAGTAAGAATGTTTGCTTATTTGTAGTCGCATGTTCCTTGTGTGTTTCCGGTTCCTTTTCTGTTTGGGTTACAGTTTCGTAATCGTTGGAGATACATATGTTGTTCACTGGCTCAGTGGTTCTTGCTGGTTCATTTTTTCCCGGGTTGCTGGTTCTGTTTGTTTGGCTGGGGTTTGCGCTTTGGGGCACTGGGGGTGTAGTTCGACCTCTTCGTGCTTTCTCGCTGGTTTGGTCCTTGCTGGTTTCTTTTCTTTTATTCGGCCTTGTAGGGTTGGGGTGCAACGGTGGTGGTTGGAGATTTTTTTTTTTTGGATTGTTATTGTTTTGTTTGGGGTGCTTTACGGTGTTCAACCCCTGCACCCACTAGTGGATATGCAGTTGTTTTATTTGTCATGTTTTTGGAGTTGAGATCTGTTATTCTGTGAGATTTTCCTGGTGCTGCAATCCTGCCATGAAAGAAAACCGTTTCATGCAAAATTGTTCGAGGATTACATGTGAAGTTACAATACTCGTTGTTTTTTTGTTGGAATAAAGCATATGTATGCAGGGTACATTTATAAACCATGTATGGTCAGATGTGTGGATATGACATGACATGTCCTTTCTCCTCTAAGTAGACTGGTGTGTGTAGGATGCAATTTGTGTTGTTCTTGACATATGATATGTGCAACAAAGATTCTGCAAGATTATATTTTCATGTGTGGAAGCATGTCTGGGTAATTAGCCACGGAAAACTGAGAATTTGTATCGTGTGCACAACAGTCTGTGTAGAGGATAAAGAACATGGCTAGAGGGCATATGTTGATAAATTCCCACGGAAAAGCAGAAATCGTTTAGCTGCAGCCATGCAGTTGCGTGATATTTTGTGCCTTGTAATATATTTTGGCTAGGGAAAAAAATTGTACACGTTTACAACCATGGATAGAGAAGCACAAAGGTTCATGTTTATGCCTTTGTAGACTGTTCATTGAGTCAGTTTTGTTCTATGTACATATTGCTTGTTCTCCGCTGCATACCAGCTTCCATTGATGTTCATTAAATTTTGTGGGTTCCCAAATTGAAACAAACAGAGTAGATGGAGAAAAGGAGAGAGTCTCGACTGCATCGGTTGAAGAGGATATAGAAAGGTGCATGCTCATACTGTTGTTTCATATTGCGTTGTTTTGTATTTCATTTATGGTCTAGATATGTGTTAAGCTAGTTGCGTGCCTTCCTACATGGTAAGTTTTCTTGGTTGCATACGTTTGTTCCTGCATACTAAGCTAGTGCATGTCCGTTGTGTTTGTGATGCATTGTTACATTTAAACAAAAATAATGGATGGACAGGATGAAGGACTCTTTGGCGAGTAAATAGACCTGTTTCTTTTTGTTTTACATGTCTGTTTTCAAACTAACTTGCCTTCCTATCTATTGCATCTTCCGCATTGCTGCCTTGGAAAAAATAGGTTGCATACATTTATTCCTGCATACTAAGCTAGTGCATGTCCGTTGTGTTTGTGCTGCATTGCTACATTTAAACAAACATAATGGTTGGATAGGACGAAGGACTCTTTGGCGGGTAAATAGACCTGTTTCTTTTTGTTTTACATGTTTGTTTTCAAACTAACTTGCCTTCTTGTCGATTGCATCTTCCGCGTTGCTGCCCTGGAAAAAACAGGTTGCTTGGACAGGGAGATGAATTCTTTTGTGCAGCAGCAGAGGGTTCTGTGGTACAATCTTCTAAAAGGTATACCAAGTGTGCCGACAAATTAAAGATACAAACCGGGTGTGGGCATATAATATAGAATGCATATATTTGCTTAGTCTTGATGTCCATCTGCAAATTCTTGCATCATAAAAAGTTGGACTAGTGAGACGACCATGAGCAGTCAGTCATCCCAGACATTGGTGGACCGACAAGGCCAAAGGTAAAGATGCATGTGCTCTGCTCTTACTATGTTTACTAGACAAATTTCCTGAGCTATATATTCATCTATGGCATGGTGAATATGTTGATGCCATCTGCAGTACATGGTTTGCAGCTCACAAGAAGGATCAACAAGTACGAGCGAGACGTCGAACCTGCTACATGTTCCACAGACTAAGAGGTGTCGTTGCGAAACTTTGGCTCCATAGTTCATCAAAAGTATGTATGTACTTGTAGCACACTACCATTCACTTTAGTTTTCCTGTTCAAAAAATGTCTTTAGGTCTAGAGTTATGACATCCAAAGTACTGTCAATAGAGGCCTTGAACAGCTGCCAAACTGGACAGGTGTTCGTCGGGGACATAATGGTTGTCTATACCACCTACTTGGACAAGGCAAACAAAAGTAGACCCATTATGCGTACTGATATGACAGACAAGGATGCCATGATGACAGACACATTGACTGTTCGTCCACAACTTGTCTAGAAACATGCAGAAAAGATATTGCCGCGTAATGGGATATCCATTAAAAATTTTAATATATTGCCAAAAACAATATATGACCGTGGAGATTTTGATCGAATTATTTCGGTCAACGAAACAAGCATTGTGGAAAAAATTCCTCCTACTTGTTCAGAATACCGCTTCCTCCCGAACTCGACTATTAAGCAACTTGCACAGAGCACTGATATTTACCAAATGGGAACGATTGGGGCTGTTGTCACACTGCCAGGAAATTTGGGTCGCAACACAATCTCCACATAAAGGATGGAGAGTCAGACAACGAGAAGGCAATGGTACAGCTTTTCATATTCAGTTTTGTTGTTTACTTTCACTTCTGCATGTATGTCGAATAAGTTACACAAATATTTCACTGTTCCATGTTGCAGCTACAATTGTTCGATACGTATTCAGATTTGTTTTCGTCAATGGAACAACAATTGCATAGAGGGAATATTTCACTTATGATGTTCAAAAATATAACAAAAAAGAAGGATCCTAGAGAAACGATCTTTCAGACAACACATTCAACGTTTGTAGCAGAGTTGCGAGAAGATACAGTAAAGGATTTGGAGAAGCTAGCTAGCTCTACAATTGTTGTGTGTATACATTTACAAAATCATCCTCGCTTTGCTTATATAAATAGCCTTCAACAAATTTCTGCAGTTGTTAATTTTTTATTTTTATTTTTAAAGGGGAGGGTGGGATGCAGTTGTGTATTATATTGTTCAATGTATTAATTCCTTTGCTCGCATTCCCAGGTTGAAGGTCTTTTAGTTGCAGCCAATGTGTAATCGACCCCCTTTGAGCCTGTTTGTGCAAAATGCCATTCCATTGCCTCTACCTCGGCTTTGATAACTGATGATACGATTGATTGTCTGCGATGCAGTGAAAAATGTCCATATATTTATGGACATTGCCTCAGTGGTGTTATTCGAACCGTGGGAAACACAACCGTGCACTGTATGATCATGCAACCGTTGTTACAAAATGTGCTTCCTGAGTTGGCAGAGTTGTCGTATGAAACATATCTATAGAAAAAGGAAAGCAATGTGTACATGCTGCGACAACTTCATATACAAAGCAAATTCACCTTAAAGGAGGATAATGCAATTTTTCATATCGACTGAAAAGGGGAAAAAAAAAATTATATTAAACTTTGAGAGGAAATAAAAATACTTCATGTTTCTCTGTAATATTTGTTCAACATCCAGATGAAAGTTCGTTTCAACAGAAAACAAATGCGGCGACATATTTTCTTTGTATATCAAATTGTTTGGTGCAAAGGTTGATGGGTTCTGCTCTATGGAACCTTTTGGGAACTTGTTTGTGGACTGTTTAAAGTATGGTTGGTCCTTGGTTATCTGCTTTGTTTGTCAATTTGTATACCCTGGAACTCTAGCTATTCTTTGGAGGACACCGAACAATATAATTGTTTTTTTTAAGTCAACTAGGACACAGATCCACCTGGTAATTTCTATGGCGATGTGACGCCACTGTATTGTCACTTGCTTTAGTAGATTTCCTTGATCGATGAACTTGGTCAAACTATTGTTCTGAAATAATTTGAAATCAACGAATATATAGTGTTCGAACTGCGACTGTCCTCACATACAAACAAGAGGCTCTTAAAATACAAATTGGTCGTTGTTTTCGCATTTTTGCTTATTCGATGAAGTTAGTCAGATTAATATCCTAAAATAATTTGAAATCAACGAATATTTAGTGTGCGGAATGAAATTGTGCTATCATATGAGCAACATGCCCTTAAAATTCAAAGTGGTCCTTGTTATGCTTGCGGTTATAGAATTAAAAAAAAAAAAACTTTTTTTTCCTTTATTCTTTTAAGAATAAGCGATTTAACATCCTTTAATAATTTAATGTGCCAGATCTCAAGTCCATCTGTCAATCTGTATATGGTGGATCTCTGAACGCTATTCAGAGGACAAGGAACAATGAAACTGCAATGTTGCCCCAGGTAGCCCACAGGTTCCTTTGTCAATTTGTATATCGTGGAGTTGTGGGTAGATTTTGTACAACGTGGAACAATAAAGTCCCAATTTTCAGCCCGCGAGCCCGAACAAAAGAGGCCCATTTTTCATCCCTTCAGCCCCACAGCCCCCAATAAAAAAAATTCATTAAATATGAAATACATACGGAATTGTTATGGGACAATAAAAGTGCAATGTTCAACGAATCAGCCCGAGTCCTCTTGTCAATTTGTAGCAGAGGGAACAATGGAGACTCTATTTTCGGCCCGCTCGGCCGCGAACCCGCCATCCAAAAATTGCCTAAAAGTGAAATGTTTAGGCAACCAGCCCGAGTTCTCCTGGCAATTTGTATATCACAGAAGCTTGGGTGGTATATGTAGGAGAGGGAACAATAGAGACTCTATTTTCAACCCGCCAGGCCGCCAACCCACGATCCAAAAACTGCCCAAGTATGGAATGAGGAATCCACATATGTTGTATAAAATCTCATTCCATAGTTAATATAGAGACTATGTCCACAAGTCCACTTGTCAATTTGTATATCGCAGAAGTGAAGATGTTATTTGTAGAACACGAAACAATAGATACTTAATTTTAAGCCCGCCAGGTCACAAATCCGCGATCCAAAAAGTGCTCATGTATGGAATGAGGGATCGACATATGTTCTAGAATAATGTGTTTATACAGCGGGGAACAATAGAGGCCCAATTTCCAACCCGCCAACCCCAAAACCCCCGATAGAAAAAAATCGATAATTATGAAATTGATACAGAATCGCTACTGGGCAATAAAAGTCCAAAATTCAACGAAGAAACCCGAGTCCACTTGTGAGTATGCAATGAGGGTTCCACATACTTAATTTTCAACCTGCCTGGCCATGAACCCACGATCCAAAAAATGCCCATCTATGGAATAAGGGATCCACATATGTTCTAGAATAATACAAATGCATTGTTCATCCAAGTAGCCCGCAACTCCTCCTATCAATTTGTATGTCGCGAAAATCTGGGTGCTATTTGTAGGAGACGGAATAATAGACACTATTTTCGGCCGACCAGGCTACAAACCCACGATCCAAAAATTGCCTAAGTATGGAATGAGGAATCCACATATGCTGTATAAAATCTCATTCCATACTTTATATAGAGGCTATGTCCACATGCTGATGTGTGAATTTGTATATCGCGAAAGTGTAGGTGTTATTTGTAGAACACAGAACAATAGATACTTAATTTTCATCCCGCCAGACCGCCAACCCGCAATCCAAAAAGTGCCCAAGTATGGAATGAGGACTCTGCATATGTTCTACCACAATACAAATGCAAAGTTCAGCCAAGCAACCTGTAGGTATGCATATGTTGTAGAACAATGTATTTGTACAACGCGGAACAATAGAGGCCCAATTACCAGCCCGCCAGCCCCAGAGCCCCCGATAAAAAAAATTGCTAACTATGAAATTGATACGGTATCACAACGGCACAATAAAAGTCCAATGTTCAGCGAAGCAGCCTGAGTCCACCTGTCAATTAGTATGCAATTAGTGATTCGCATATGCTGTATGAAATCTCATTCCATACTTTATATACAGACTTTTTCCCCAGGTCTACATGTCAATCTGTATATCGCAGAAGTGTGGGTGCTATTTGTAGGATACAAAACAATAGATACTTAATTTTCAGCCCGCCAGGTCGCGAGCCCGCGATCCAAAAAGTGCCCAATTATGGAATGAGGGATCTACATATCTCCTAGAACAATACAAATGCAATGTTCAACCAAGCAGTCCGTAGTGACTCGTGTCAATTTATATGTTGGGGACAACACCAGAGCTCCCGATCAAAAAAAATCGCTAACTATGAAATTGATACGGGATCACAACGAGACAATAAAAGTCCAATGTTCAGCGAAGCAACCTGAGTCCACCTGTCAATTTGTATATCGCTGAAGTCTGGATGATATTTGTAGGCGAAAAAACAATAGACTGTTTTCGGTGTGCCAGGCCGCCAATGCGTGTTCCAAAAACTTCCTAAGTATGCAATTAGTGATCCACATATGCTGTGTAAAATCTCATTTCATATTTTATATACAAATTATGTCCATAGGTCCTCGTGTCAATTTGTATATTGCGGAAGTGTGGGTGCTATTTGTAGGATACAGAACAATAGATACTTAATTTTCAGCTCGCCCGCCCACCAACATGTGCTCCAAAAAATGCCTAAGTATGCAATTAGTGATCTGCATATGTTGTGTAAAATCTCATTCCATATTTTATATACAGATTATATCCACAGGTATGCGTGTCAATTTGTATATCACGGAAGTGTGGGTGCTATTTGTAGGATACAGAACAGTAGATACTTAATTTTCAGCCCGCCCGCGAACCCGCGATCCAAAAAAGTGCCCAAGTATGGAATAAGGGATGTGCATATGTTCTAGAACAAAACAAATGCAATGTTCAACCAAGAAGCCCATGGAAACTCGTGTCAATTTGTATGTCGTGGAAATCTCAGTGCTATTTATAGGACAGGGAACAATAGAGACTCTTTTTTTGATCTGCCATACTGCAAACCCGCAATCAAAAAACTGCCTAAATATGGAAACAGGGATCCGCATATCCTCTATAAAATCTGATGTCGATACTTTATATGGAGACTCATCTCCGCAACTCCCATCGTCAATTTGTATATCGCAGAAACCTGGGTGCTATTTGTAGGAGACGAAACAATAGAGACTCTATTTTCGGCCTGCTAGGCCGCGAATCCAGGATCCAAAAACTGCATAAGTATGGAATGAGGAATCTGCATATGCTGTATAAAATCTCATTCCATACTTTATATAGAGACTATGTTCATAAGCCTGCTTGTAAATTTGTATATCGCGGAAGTGTAGGTGCTATTTCTAGGACACAAAACAATAGATACTTAATTTTCAGCCCGCCAAGCCGCGAACCCGCGATCCAAAAAGTGCCCAAGTATGGAATGAAGAATACACATATGTTCTAGAACAATACAAATACAATGTTCAACCAAGCAAACCGTAGGTCCTCTTGTCAATTTGTATATCGCAAAAATGTGGTTGCTATTTGTAGTACAGGAAATGAATAATCCACATATGTTCTAGAACAGTACAAATGCAATGTTCAGCCAAGCAACCCGTAGGTCGTGCTGTCAATTTGTGTATCATGGAAATCTGTGTGCTATTTGTAGGACACAGAACAATATTTAGTATTTTTTCAACTCGCCGGGCCGTGAACTCACGATCAAAAAAGTGCCCAAGTATGGAATAAGCGATTCGCATATGCTGTATAAAATCTCATGTCTATAATTTATATAGAAACTCATCTCCGCAACTCTCGCTGTCAATTTGTATATCGCGGAACTGTGGGTGCTATTTGTAGGGCACGAAACAATAGATATTCAATTTTCAGCCCGCCAGGCTGCGAACGCGCGAAACAAAAAGTGCCCAAGTATGGAATCACAGATTCAGATATGTTCTATACAATCTGATGTCCATACTTTATAAAAGTACATGTTTTAACCAACCAACCCGCAATGTTGAACCAACCAACCCACAACTCCGCCTATCATTTTGTATCTTGCAGAAGTGTAGGCGCTATTTGTAGGACACAGAACAATAGAGGCTCGATTTTTAGCCCGCCAGGCCGAAAACCCGTCCGCCAGGCAGAGAACCATTAGGCCTTCACGTCTCCTGTGTATATCTTCTTCCATTTTTCTTTTGTAACCCGCCTGACTGCTTTCCATATGCAATAATTAAGCTTTAATGCTAGTAGCCATCCTGCATCAACCGTTACAATTGTCATTAATGTTCAGAATTTTGGAGAAGATTTTTCATTAGTACGAATTAAACTAAGATTTGTGCACAAGCATGTTATCCTTTCCAAGTATTCATTTCAAAGGTGATGCAATCTTTTTTTTTTGTTCGCTGACGGGCTGGTGCTTTTAAGAAATTTCTGATTCTTAATGTCTTTTTGCTGTCACTGCCACCTTCGCACGTTTTTCTAATTGTGCAATTAGTGAGCTGTGATGGTCACAGCTCATTCCGCATGAACCCTGGAAATTGGCATTGATCAATGAAAGGCTCGAGGAGATATTCCATTGATATGCATTAAACCAAACTTTGCGGAGGCTTATATTATTCCTCCCCGATTTTCATTTGAAACATTGTCTCGAGCAAACGAAAATTCTTAATAACTTATGCGGCAGTTCTCTCCACACACAATCAACACATTGGGGCATAATGGCCATAGGTTCCACTATTCCAGGGCATATTCTTACTATTCATCTCTCTCCAGCCACGAGCAAAAAACAAGATGGTCCCTTGGTACACCGAGAGATATATTTCAAGCCAAAAAATTTGATGCCAACCTTGGCTACTCAGAGAACTTGCCCACTTGCAGTCATGCCTGTCACAGAACTTTATGCCATGAATTCCAAGCCAGAAGAAGATGATTTGATGGACGATGATACGACAATGCAGAAAATATCCCCACTCCTGGGCCCAAATTGAAATGAACCATAACGAATGGACCTTCTCGGCTCAGTGATCGCAGTCATGACAACACCAAAAGGCGTTTCAGAAAAAAAAAAATGGACAGTGAACGCAACAACCACTTTGCACCGCCAAAGTAGGAATTCCAGAGTTCTAAATTAGTCCGTTCTGGGCGGAAGACTTTGATTGTAAAGAAATCATCTGTTCATGCTTCCAGAGATATTTTTTAAGCCAAAAAAATATTGTTTAACATTTTCGGGTATCAGGTGCAAAACTTTCGCTATTGCAACACATTTTCCTACTAGTCATCTCCTTTTGCCCATAATTGACTAATTTGGGCCTCTGTAATTGCACGTGCAAGCTGTACTACTGAATTTTTTTCGACTATGAAGAGTTGGTTTCAACTAAGGGCTATTCCACTTGCCCTATAACCATTTTCGTCTTCTTCCTCAGGCAAAGCTTCTAAAAAATATCAATTTCAGCAGAGCATGATTAATCGAGGAGAAAACTCCAAGGATTTTGCATACTGCGGAACCTGTGCCTATGTTTGTCACAGATACCTTCAATGTTTACAACCAAAGAACTAGATCCAATTTCTAAGCATAGATGTACAATACTCAGTACTTTTCTTAGTTTTTTAAATGGATTTGCTATTACAAAATTTTGGCCTTGGACTCTTCGTCTCTGCCACTTTTATGGGTTTCACGCATGTTCTAATTGGAATACTTCGGTGCTCTCGTACTTCTTCGAACTTCTGTGTACTAATACCAATGTAAAATGTTCCAGCAAAATCGTTCTTCTTGTTTCTAGAGATGCAATTATTAAGTTTTAATGCTAATTAGTACAAAACAAAGTTCACTACTTCAGTTGGCATGTTACAGTCATGGAATAATGTATCAAGAACATAACTACATGTGCACGTTGCAATAAAATGTAATCTTCAACAGTGCATTTCCTGATAACTAGTAGATCATGATTTTGCAACAATGGGGCTTCTTTGAAACCAATTCGCACTTACGAAAAATGTCTTCTGCCTTTCTATTTTCCCAATTCACACATTTCCAACCACCGCTTCCCCTTTCTTTAAATTGACCCTCTATTGTTCCCTGTCCCACAACTGCCACCCAGAGTTTCGTCATATAGAAATTGACAGGAGGACCCCGCTGGTTGCATCAACATCGCACCTCTACTTTTCCAGGACCTCCAAATAACATTCGTAGCTCCGTTATATACAAATTGACAGATATACAAATTTGCAAGTGTTCTTAGATCATGCCCTTTTCCGTATTATGGTCGACCTATCATGCCCTTTTCATGATCTCTTCCGTTTTACACATTTTGCACTAAAAAATTCCGAAACATGAAATTTTACCCTTTTCTATATTACGGTCCACCTATCATGCCCTTTTCCACGATGCACATTTTTTTCACTGAAAAATTTCGAGAAATACAATTTAACCATTGCTTTCTCGCATATTTACTAGAACTATTGTCAACCCGTTTTGAATCCCATCTGTCCGCTTTCCATACTTTGCCATTTGCTCAAATTTCTTTAGGGAATCATCCCTTTTATGGGTTGAAGAAATATTCAGTTTGTAGTTGTTGTTTCCTGTGCCGACATCCTTTTGGAATTAGCAGTTGGCAATTATATATAAGATCTTATTGCTACACATGCAATTAACAATTTCTCTATTCCATACTTAGCCATTTTTTTTGAAATTCCGCAAATATACAAACCGATCACTGAACTCCCCTTTCATGATCTCTTCCTGACTATCCCCGTAACCCTTTTTTGAATCATGTCCAACCACTTTTCAAAACTTTCCATTCTTTCCTTGCTCTCCGCTGTCTCCGTCACCTTCGCACTTCTCTACAATAAAAGAAAGTATATATATATAGACATATCTTGTTTCTAAATATGGAATTACTGGCATTTAATTCTAACAGGCCATCATGCAGAAACCATATATATTGTCATTGATGGGCGAAAGGGATGAGGAAATCTCATATTCATGCGCATTAAACCAAAATTTGCGGGGAGATTATATTGTCCCTTCCGAGTGTTCATTTCAAAATCATGAAATCCCTTTAACATTGTGTGGCCTTCGCACGCTCAAGAAACCTCCATTCCTTAATTGCTCTTCGTCGTACCCGCCACCTTCGCATTTCTAAATATGCAATAAATAAACTTTAATCCTAACAGTTCATCATGCACCACTAATACCGATTGTCATTAATCAGCGAAAGGCTCGAGGATCTTTCCCATTCATAAGCATTTAACCAATATTTAGCAAAAAGTTACATTATTCGTTGTGATTGTTCATTTAAACCATCATTTTCAGCAAAGAAACCTTCTCATAAACCTATGGCATCAGTGCCACATCAGTTCTGTGGAGATACAATGAACATCTTCGGCCGTCACGACCAGAACTTCCACTGGTCCAGGGCATTTTCTTATTACTCAACCTCTGTTGTAGAGAACCAAGTAATTTGGACCTCCGGGATTGCTCATGCAGGTTGTGTCCCTGAGGTTTTTCACTGTAAGGACCTGGTCTCTTGGTGCGCCGATAAATTTATTGCACAGAAAATAATTATTCCACTGCACGACCGCTCTTTTGTTTCTTTGTCACCTCAGCGCTTTCGGCAAATGCTGAAATTGCTCGAGCCAACATTGACGTTTAAAGGAGAAGATTGCAAACAGTTCCTAGCAAAGCATAATAACAAATTGGACCTCTTGCCCCATTTTTTGGAAAACCTGGATCTAGTTCCTGAAGATATTACAAGCATGTAGGTTAGTTCATTTAAAAATCCTTTTCGCAAAATTGCTTGGTTGTTTACAAGAATAACGGGACAAGAATCAACAACTATTGTTTCCCGTATGGCTCTTTACAGTTTGTATTTCACAGTCAACGAACACGCCATTTTTGATTGGGGAAGGAAAATTTCTTATGAAATCTCTTCCCAATTGTCAAGCTACAAAAGGGGAAAGAAATTTTATGTGTCATCCTATTTAGTTTTTGCAATAGCACATTCCTGTCGATTTCCGCAACTGTCTCTGTCCAAGAATGTCAACTGCGATTTCCACCCAGTAACATTCTGGTACTAGGCCTTGTGGAAGCACAAGGCTTCCCACTGTTTTTATGAGGTTTTTAATGGCTTCCTGTCTGTTTTCAAACTTTTCTTGTTAGGAGAAAATGCTCCCCGCTTATCTGAACATGCAACTAATTTTTTGGACAAAAAGGGAACAATCCAACATTTGGATAATTACATTGTCATAAGAATTGTTGGCTCCACGGAACAACCTGCTCTCCTTCCATGTCACATTACGGACATAATTTTTATTGCAGAAGTAGCAGGTCAATACAACTACTAGTTCCATCTGTTCCAAAGGAAGAAAAAAAAAACAATTCATTCCTATGCCTTGGAAAATAGGGGAGTTCGTGTTGAAAAACATCAACAAATTTGACGATTTCACAGCACATTTTAGTATCTCCAACCTCAGATATGTTGAACACATAAAATGATTAGACCCCTATGA
>ML876219.1:0-18372 GCA_009831015.1 Picea engelmannii
TTTTCCACCTCAATTATGATACCAAAGACCAACCTGTAGACAACTCCAATTTTTTCCTTAAATAACATGAATCGGTCCAACAACTCCTTGTACTTGGCTCCCCGCTTCTTGAGCATTTGGGTTATTAGGGCGTTGGTTAGCCAATAATGCCCGGTAACCCTGGAAACCTTGGTGTCTTTTCTCCTTGAGAAATCAAAGTCATAGTACCAATCCACAAAATCCTTTTCTATCTTTTCATTTTCCATCTACTTCCTCTTTTGTAGGACAATTTCCTCTAGAGCACCAACCTCCTCTTTGATATCAATTGAAAATTTCTAGTAGAATGTCTTCTCTAGTCTCTTGGATCCCCTTTCAACTATGGTTATGAGAGGTGTGGTGGCTCGACTCAAGAAATTTCTAAGAAACTTCTAATTCCTTCCCCATTGACTCTTCGATCTGGAATCTGGAACCTCCATGTCAGCAAAGTCCCCCATGTCACCCGAAAGACTTGAATTCCATTTTATGTGAGAACCAAATGTTCCCAAAACAAGAAACTGTACCAAACACTGTTGTTGAAGATTATTGTGAGGACCACGAAAGGGATACCACAAAAATCCCCAACCTAACATATGGACTAGGGAACAAGACACCAACGAGCATTCTAGGAAAACCAAACCACCTACCTCACCTTCAAGCTTGACTAAAGCCAACCCACCAAGTCTCCTCTGAAAAAATCCTAATCCCTCAAGTTAAGACAATAATGGATGCCCAATGCGACACAACAAAGGGTAACTACCCTACCCAACCAACCCCGTGGGGGAAACACAACCACAATCAAACAAGAAACCCAACCAATCTTTCCATCCACACCCTCGAAATCTTCTGAAATAGTTAGAGTAAGAATTCCCCACATGAGAAGGAAAAACAATCCCTAGGTCTCATCAAATACCGTATAATGTTGAATTCACACACTATCAACTTGACTGGACTTTGCGAGATAGATAAAGCACAAGCCTCATCTCGTTGTCATGATAGTTTGTGTTCCCATCAACCTAACACATTGCCAAAACTGCAATGCCTTGGAGGAGCCATAAACCTAGAACCTGCCTCCTCGTCCTTGCTCCACCAAGCTCTCCCTCTGCACCGGGTGCAATGAAACTAAGTTGCACCCTCGTACAAAGTTGGTCTTGTCACCCATTCGCATAAAACACCAATTAACTTAATGTAAATCAACTTAAAGTTAAAACTAAAATAAAGTGCATTTACTTTTTATAATTTTGAAAAAAATTATGTATAATTTTTTATTTTATACTTTATATTGTAAAAAAAACACTTAGAACCTCTCATTCAAATTGAATTTTGTTTTTTTTAAACCCAAACATAATTAGTATGTGAAAAAATCAATATAATTGAAGAATAATTTCAATTAAAAATCAAGAAAACAGTTAAAAAAATAAAAATATAAAAATTTGACATTGCCAAAAATTTATAAAAAAATAAAAATGATAGACAAATAAATAAATTTATATTTCCTAATTATTTAAAAACATACAAATTTTACATGTCAAAAATTTATAAAAAATAAAAGATAAATAATGTAATATTTTTAAAAATTATTTTCTTAAAAATGACAAAATTTATTATAATTTAATTGTTAATAGACAATGAGAGAAAATGCAAGTTGACTCATCACCATGATTCAAGAAATCATAATTAGCTAATTATTTGAGAATGTAAGGTTGATTCATCAACATTATTGAAGGAAAACAAACTCTTAACAAATCAAAAATAATTTCAAGTCTTACTCCAAAACTTAATAATATTCCTAAAAAGGCCAATATCCCTTCTCTTATGACTAAAACTATTTCCAATAAAAATCATGTACCTTTTAATAACATTTAACCTTAATTCATACATAATATCAAATACTACCTTCTTTTTAATTTCATATTTATTTTTTATTTATTTATTTATTTCCTTAGAAAAAAAAAATTATATTCATATGGAATATACATGTTACAGTCCAAAGAAAATGGCCTTTAACAAGCCCACTATAGTAGCTATATGAAAAGAAAGAGTCAAAAAATCATCCCTTGTGTCCTACCTTCTTCATTACATATCTTGTTCAAAGATTTACCTTTCTAGAAATATAAGCATACATTAACCGCAAAAACCAATGCCAATGTCCATTTCAAAAGTGGAAATCCATTGCTTCTGTCTCTTTGCCATCAATGTATGCATAGAATATGAAGGCTCAAGTAGGAAGGAGAAACACCTCTTTAGATATTTCATCAGCCTTGCCATTTAGTTCCCTTAGAACATGATGAAAATTCAGTGACTCAAAAGACTGGAAGGCTAAATTGATATCTCTCAGAATGGGGGAAAGTCTAACGTCATGAAATTCAATTTTCTTCCTGGCTTAATCAACAACCAACCTTTAATCACCCAATACTTGAAGCACTTGAAGATTCCTCGTGCCCTTTGCTTTTTTCGTTTCAAGGAGGGTCTAGAAGGCAAGTAATCCAACCCTGTTGTTTGAGCCAGTTCCTGGGCCATATCTGTTAAACATATAATGAGTATGATTGAGATAAAGCACAATGCCAAACACCACACTTTGTTGGGTTTCCTTGACTTGCCCCATCAAAATACCCCTCCAAGCTTTCCTTGTTCCAATCAGACTTAGTGTCCATATATTCCTTGATCAACTTCATTACCCGAGCTGCATATGGACAAAATATAAATAAGTGAGAATTGGATTATGAGTTTTCTTTACAAAGTGTGCGACGATTTGGTCCACACCACCCCCTCTTTACACAGTTGTCCCATGTGAGTAATTCATTATTTAAGTCCAGAAAAAGAGTAATTTTAGCCTTCTGACCTACCCAAAGATATTGGAAATTGAGCTTTCGAATCTTTATGAGTACCCCTTTGGGAATGGATGCAATGGAATTCCAGTAAATTGGAACACTTTACAGGACTGCCTTGAGGAGGACCAGTCTTCCACCCCTAGATAAGATCAATTTGTTTACCCATACTGAGATCCTTGCTTCTATTTTCTTGATTAGCCAACCCCAATATTTTTTTGTGTAGCAGTCAAGTTTAAGGAAAAATCCAAGGTACTTGAAGCCGACGTCCATGGATTTTGTAGGGGTAGGAATGATATTAGAAAAGGAACCAATTTCTTCTTCAGGGCATTTGTGAAAGATGGAGCAAGATTTTTCCAAGTTGATAACCATACCAGTTGCCACACAAAACAAATCCAGGATTTGTTTGAGGGTAGAGAGGTCTCTACGCAATCCTTGAGCATAGAAAAAAATATCATCCACGGACAACATATGTGAGACTATTTCTCTCTCTGAAACCTGAACCCCTCTTATCCTTCCATTACATATGGATTCCTTTAAAAATCTACTTTGAGCTTCAACAATGATAAAAAAAGAGAAAGGGAGAGAGGGCAGCCCTGTCTAATCCCTTTCGAGGCTTTAAAGAATCGAGAGGGAGATCCAGTAATTAAGACTGCAAGCGAGACACTTTGTAAACATCCCATGATCCAATTTATGGTTTTCAATTTCATTCTCATCTACAAGAGAACCAATTGGAGGATCGTCCAATTAACTTAGATGCGCTTTGGATAGATCTAATTTTAGAATGGCCACTTTTTGCTTCTTGATTTTTACCGAATGGAGAACCTCTTGGGAAATCACCATTGCATCATGATTTGTTTGTTCTATAGAAATACAAATTGTTCCTCACTAATGATCTCACTTAGTAAATGTTTTAGGCGCCTTGCAATGATCTTAGAAATGATTTTGTAGGTAACATTCCAACACAATATGGGCATGTACTTCTCGAAAGAAGTTTCATCTTGCATTTTTGGAATTAGATAAAGAAAGGTTGTGTTGATAGAATCGATAACTTTCTCGTTTCTTTGAGATTCTTTGACTATTAGCAACAGATCCTCCTTGACTAGTTCATAGAATGCCTTAAAAAATTCCATTGAAAATCCATCTGGGCCTAGGCTCTTCTCATTTTGCATTGAGAAGAGATCGACCTAGACCTCTTCCTCTAAGAAAACCTCCTCCAAGTCTTGGTTCATCTCTTTAGAGAAAGCCATTGGGAATTTTGAAACAACCTTCAAAATTTCCTGAATGGGACATCTGTCAGGATATTTAAAGAGGAAATCAAAGTAACAGGCTCTGGCTTCATCCTTTTCCTGGAAAGATCGCACCATATTTCCTTCATCATTTTTTATTTCCCAGATAGAGTTTAAATTCCTCCCGAAGTTGGAAAACTAGAGGAAATACTTTGTGTTATTATCCCCGAATTTTAACCACAATGCCCTACTTTTGAGGCACTAGGGTTGCTCTTCTTTTACCAACCATTCATTTCTAAGTGCCTCTAGGTATTTTAGTTCCTTCAGTTGATTTGGGTCTACAGGAACTTCATCACTCTATTTGAAAAGAGTTGATAATCTTTCTTCTCTGTCCCTTATATTTCCGAGCCTACGCACCTTCCAGGTCAGCACCCACTATTTTATGGATTTCTTCACTCTTCTTAGGTTTGCAACAAATTCGACCATTAAGGGCTCCAGATATGTGGGTCTTAACTTTTTCCATTTAGTTTTGATTAGATTCGAGAAATATTACTCTTCAAACCATACTTGGTTAATTTTCAGTGAGGGAGGAGACGCTTCCAGGCCATAGCTCCAATGGACGAGGATTGGATGATGATAAGAGATTCCACCCTATCCCACCAAGGATTTAATACGAATACATGTCTCCAATAAGGCTTCTGACACCAAAAACCTGTCCAATATTTTTGCTACCGCCTCCTTCCCAACCCTGAAATTTCACCACGTTGGGGTTATCTTTACTGGTTCCACATCCACTAAATGAATTTCTTCAATAAGAGACAGAAAAAATCCGTCGAGATGATCCTCCTTTGGTTTTTCACCCCATACTTCACATAAATAAAGAGAGAAGTTAAGGTCTCCTCCTACCACCAGGAGGGGGTTGTGGAAGGCACCTGCAGATTCTAAATCTTCCCAGAAAGGAACCCTATCAACATAGGGTCCGTATATATTTACCACTAAAAAATCATAATCACTATCTTTAAACTTTAAATTCATATATAAGTCCAATCGAAAAAAAGGAGGACGATAAGGATTTGAAATCAGGACTCCAACCGATCAATAAACCCCCACACATCCCATCAAATTCGATAGAACAAAAGGACCAGTTTTTGAGCTAAGAAGAAAAAATCTCCCTATCCTTCTCTCCAGAACACATCATCTCCTCGATCATGATGACATCTAGCTTTAGGCTCAGAAGGACCCTTTTGAGGGACANATAGAACAAAAGGACCAGTTTTTGAGCTAAGAAGAAAAAATCTCCCTATCCTTCTCTCCAGAACACATCATCTCCTCGATCATGATGACATCTAGCTTTAGGCTCAGAAGGACCCTTTTGAGGGACAATTTTTTTTTTTGGGGGGGGCAACCCTCTCATGTTAAAAGAAAGCAGAATCATCGAGCTGTAGGTTTTAGGGAATTCCATTCTCTAAGGTTCCTGTCTATAGAAGCATGTTTTCCTTTCTTGATTTCGGCAACGACCTTTCCTCGGGCCTTGTGGAAGTGGGATTTCCTTCCCATTGGGTTCGAATGAGGGGGGTCCAATGCCAACCCTCCTTTGGAAGGAATACCTTCCTTAACTTGTCTTCCTTTAGAGCGTAGTTCATACCTAAGGACCAGGGGGGAAGATAAGGTGACAAAGAAGAGGGAAAGCTAAACGCAGATGGAGGAGGAACCAAGGCCTATTCTGATGGACCAGGATTAGGGGAAATGGGGGGTGCTACTTCATAGGAAGAGCGAGCGATGGGTGGAGCGGGAGGAGGGGAGAGGGACGAGAAAGGGGAAGATCTGACCCCTACAGGATTAGGGACAATGAGGAAAGGATGAGAGACAGGGTTCTTCGCTGACACATGAGAATCAAACATGAAAGGTTCAACTTGAAAAGACTGAGAGACCACTGTGGGAGAGGGCATGGAAAGAGGGTCTTCAGGAGGAAGCTGACAAGGGACCAAGTGAGGAAGTCTATCATCCAGGCTAATGGAAACACAGGTTAAAGAAACCGAAGAGGGATCTTGTGAAGGGGAAACAAAGGAAATACCTAAAATCTTGAGAGGCTAGGTTGTCTTCCTAAGTGCTTTCTCGAGTCTTGGTGTATCATCACTTTTTAACATTGCCTCCACCTTTTTGCCTTCCACCGAGCCCATGTCCATGAGACTAGTGCATCCTAAAGTTGATTTTGTTTTCCATACCTTTACAGAGTTTTGGAACAGAGGTGCAGCTTGAACACATTGAGATCGAACATGACCTATCTCGTGGCATCCATAGAATACAAGGGGAGATTCAAATAATCAACCTTCTAATGATAGATATTTTTTCCAAAGATAATATCCATTGATCCTATGAGGCCTTCATGCACATTGACCTCTACTTGGATCCACGCCCAATGACGATCCTTCTTGGAGGTCGAATTGGGTTCGAGGCCCACGAAAGAGCCGAGTTTATTTCCTATAGCTTCCAATGCTTCACTAGATAAAAAACCTAATGTTAAACCGGGTAGAATATCCCAGATGCGCATCACATCCACGGGTTCTCTAACAGGGTCGAAAATGTACCGACCATGGCTTAAGGGTTAGCCCAAAGGGGCCCCAGGTCTAATCCTTATTCAACAACATTACAATCCTCCACTGATTTAAGTGTGAAACTATTCCAACCTCTAGCCATAGTGTAGGCTATTGGGGAGTAGTTGAGCACTGGTTTCCAGTGGAGATTCATCCAACTAGTCATTGCTTCCTCCCCATCCTTTTTTCCGGAGAACCGACCCACGAGAGTTTTTCCCACAATGTTTGAAACCTATGCTACATAGATGTCTTTGCCAATGACCATTTGCGTAGAACCTTTCTTCTCATAGATGCACTTATTGGATTTTCTCACGCACAATGATCTAGAGCCTGTCTCAGGGTTCAGAGCAATTACCATAGTCTAAACATGTTACATTTTGGTTCTTTTCTGGCAATAGTTTTTGATCAATTTTGCCTGAAATCCGGTGAGAAATTATTAAAATTTTTAGTTTTGAGTGATTGAATGTGTATAATCTGAATGTTCTAGGGGTTTTTCGGGACGCTAAACCCATTTATGCATTCAAAAATGCAATTTAAACAACAACAAAAATGAGATTTCACCCTGATTTTTATCACCCGATTCTAACTTAACATACCAAAATCTAGAACGATTAGGCAACATTGTGAATAACTACATGAAGAACATATTAATACCAACATCACACACAAAACTAACTAAAGGAAAAAGTGGATTTGTGTTTTTTTCATACAAATTGGTAACTCCTTAAAGTAAGGTCTGCTAGTCCTCGAATTAAATCAACTTGTTATCACTATAATGAATTAATGCAGAGAGGAGAAGTGAAACTTTCTGAAAATCGTAAAAGTCCTAAGAATAAACACAAAACATTGGTTGTAAACCTTTCTACTTATGACATTGACAATCATACCATGAATTTGTTAGAAGAGGATTGGGTTTTTCCATTACCTCTAATGAATCCCAATAAGGATATTGTATCTACTATTGATGATAGTATTAAAGGGCTTCCTAATAACATTAAGGAAGAAATACAACAAGATTGTTTGATTATATTTAGGCATCTAAAAGTTATTAGAAGTGGTCTATAAGAAATAATACATTACATTGCCCTTAAGTAACTAAATAAGAATTGTTTGAAAGTTAATAAAAATGGGGTGATGATTATTATAAATAAGAAATATTATTTAGTGAAAATGATTGATCATCTAGACAACAATGGGAATTATAGAAAATTGTTTAAATCCTCTCAAATTTTAAGGGAAGTATCGGAAGTTATTAATAAATCTAATTATTCAAAGTTGTTAATAAATCGAATTTGGATAATAACAGAATCTTATAAAGTTCATAAAAATGGGGTGGTAGTTATTATAAATAAGAAATATTATTTAATGAAAATGATTGATCACCTCAACAACAATGAGAATTATAGAAAATTGGTTAAACCCTCTCAATAAAATTTCAAGGCATGTATCCAAAGTTATTAATAAATCTAATTTAGATGTTGAAAGGGAGGTATCCAAAACTATTAATAAATTTAATTTGGATGATGATAAAAAGAAGAAGTTCATCATTAAGTATTTTTTATTTTAAAATATATATATATATTTAAAAAAAAAAATAATAATTTTAAAGTAAAAAAAATAATTTGATATTAAAATAAAATTCCACTAAGCATTCTACTAAAATATGATTTTGATTTTAAGGTAAAATAAAATTTTACTTTATCCAGTAAACTTGATTTTACTATAAAAAGTGAAAGTAAAATTGGTTTTAAAGTAAAATTCATTATGTAAAAATATTCCATTTAAACAAAAATTAAAAAAGAATTTGAGTTGAAAGTAAAAAACATTGTATTAATTTTTTTTTAAATAAATGTGAATCTAAAAAAATGAATTTGATTTTAAGGTTATCCACTGAATTTGATTTTACTGTAAAAAGTGAAAGTGAAAGTGAAATTGATTTTAAAGTAAAATCCCATTCTGGTTCTATATGTAAAAATATTATTCCATTAAAAAAAAATTAAAATGAATTTGAGTTGAAAGTAAAAAACATTGTATTAATTTTATTTTTTAAATCAATGTGAGTTTAAGGTAATTTTTTATTTTATTTAAAATGAATCTGAGTTTAAGGTAAAATTTCACTAATAAAAAAAAAATGAATTTCAATTTAAGATAAAATTCCTTCAAAATTCAAAATGAAAAAAATGAATTTGAGTTTAAGTTAAAGTTCTACTCTAATTCACTCTCATAAAACATTCTATTTTGAATAGACTAAAAAAATGAATTTGAAAACATCCTATTCTGAATAAATGAAAAAAATGAATTTGAGTTTAAGGTAAAATTTCACTATGATGAAAAAAACATAAATCATTTTATTTAGAATAATGAATTACAAAACATAAAACATTTCATTTTCAGTAATGATTCACAAAACATAAAACATTCTATTTTAATAAATAAAACATTTTATTTTGATTAATGAATTAAAACATTTAATTTTCAGTAATGAATCACAAAACATAAAACATTCCATTTTAATAAATAAAACAGTTTATTTTGATTAATGAATTAAAACATTTTATTTTCAATAATGAATCACAAAACATAAAACATTCCATTTTAATAAATAAAACATTTTATTTTGATTAATAAAATTGTGTTTAACGTAAAACATTCCATTTTGAGTCATAAATCACAAAACATAAAACACATTTCATTTTGATCAATGATTTTGACTTTAACGTAAAATTCCACTAATCCAATATCTCAAAACATTCCATTTTGAGTAATAATGAATTTGATTTTAAAATAAAATTACACACTGTGATTTACTATCTAATAAAATTCCATTAAAAAATGAAAATGATTTGAGTTTTTCTATTTATTAAAAAAATCCCATTAAAAAATGAAAATGATTTGAGTTTTTCTATTTATTAAAAAAATCCCATTAAAATTCCATAAAAAATGAAAATGATTTGGGTTTTTTATTTATTAACTTTACTTCCTCAGACTCAGAAAGTCCAACCTCCCCCGAGTCCGACCTCCCCTAATCCTAGTTGGTAATATTTCTCTACAGATAACTATTCTGGTTCAACGCAGCTCAACCATTTTGGTTCAACACATTCTTGCGTTTGGTCCTTTACTTTTTTTAGTACATTCCTCATTCTCTCTCTCTTTTTTAGTACATTTTTAGGTCCCCTCCTTTCTTTTCCCAAGGGTTGTGTCTGGTAATGTCATATTTTTCATTTTCTTCAGCATCCTTTCTTTCTTCTAATCCCACGCCTATGTTCTCATGCACCTCTTCATCGATCTGTGCTTCAAATCCTCAGATGTTGAGATGTGTCTGACATATCATCACCTATTCCTCGATGGTGGGCTCTTCGGCCTTCCTTCCTTCCAAACTTCTATGAACTCCTCCTGAGAATGGAAGATGTTTCCCTTGGGCTGAATAGATGAGCACTCTAGTAAAATCCACCAGTTCCTCTTCTCGATCTAAGATGTCCTGAAAAATGTGATTTACCCCATTGTCTGTGACAAATTTCAATGTCAATGTGATTGCCCCCATTGTCATAGACAATGCAAATTTGATTTGGGTTCTTGCCATTTGATTCCCTATCTTCTGCTAGAACCAACTTATGTTATGCTCAGGATTTGAGGGGAATCAAAGGTTATCCCTCTTCAGGCCAGGGTTAGCTCAGTGTTGAATAGATTGAATCACAGGATAGCGTTGTTTGAATGAGCATTGGGGTATAAAGTGCTTCAAATTTTATTATTTCTTAAAGACTCAGGACTATTTGGATCCTGTGTTTTGAATGGCTTGACATCCCCTTCGACTTCATTAAACTTCTTGAACAACTTCCTCAGAGAATCCTTTGTATCTCTAATGAGAAGGGATTTTGTGGGGGTTCTATAAAAGATACTGCATTTCACAAATAACTTTGCATTAATATAGAAAATATTATACTTTTGTATAAATCTTTCTACAAAATTCCATCACTTATATTTTAAAGTGGTGCAGTAAACTGAACATACACTTGAAATTCTGTAAAAACAATGCCACTACTAAGATTTTTCACATAGATATATACATATATTTTTAACTAACCTCATGAATGTAAGTAGACACTTATTCCTATGACAATTAGCACATAGATGAATGCACAAATACAATAGACGCCTCGGCCTATGACAAAGTACAATAACATAAAGTAAAACCTAACACAAGAAGTAGATACCAGAAAATTTGTTAGCAGGGTGCCTTTGTATGATTATTCCATCGACCATGCGACAATAGAGTAGAAAGGAGAGCTTTCTTCGTGAACCATCTGCATTCACAACCACTTCACCACATCTTTGAAGGTAGATTTTCCATGAAAAAAATCTTCCCTGCACAAACCACTGAAATCTGTTTTGAAGATCTCTTTAATGATGACGAAAATGATTATTAAGAAATCATGTTGGAGACTATGAATTCAAAGATCTAGGAAGATTGTGGAGAGGGGAGGGAGGAGATCGGAGTAGTAGTGAAATTTATTCCAAAAGGAAATGAGATAGGGGATCAGATCGGGGTTAGTCTATACATCCAAACTACTTGTGGGATCCACAGAGCAGGAGGGGAACATGTTTTACATTAGAGGAGCTACAAAGGAGGAGGAGGAAGAGAGGAGGATGGGAAGACTATGTAATACACAATAAACCATGATGTTAATAAGAAAAACTAATTATTTATCATTGGAGAGACTGGACCAAATGATAAAAAGATCAGGGTCATGGTACAAAGAAACAAACAAAGACTCCAGACAAACAATCATCAAGCAATAGTATTCACTCATGAGTCTTACTTATGGGGATAAATAAAATTTCATACTTAAATGCATCGTCATCATAATCCAATGGAAGAATGGGAAGAGCAAGTGAATCCCATCTTTAATGGATTCCAATGGTTTGTGTATGGAAGATATTTTCTCTTACAACTTCATTCCCCAATATGTTCACATTCTTGATCTGCTACTTCCAAAACTTTTATTGCTCCTCCCATGGAGAGTCTTGCATGGCCATTATGCACAAATGGTTTCCAACCACAGCCACAGAGTTATTCAACAAACATAAAGAAACCTTGGTCATTGGCTTTCCTGGCTTGCCTGAAATAACAAAAAGATTAGTATCGGTCATTTTCTTTGTCTGCGCTTTCCTGGCTTGCCTGAAATAACAAAAAGATTAGGCTAGAATGACTTATCAACACCGTATGCTTAGTTGGGAATGGTCAGTGTTCAATGGGTGCCACTTCAGAACTTGTATTTCTCTGCCATTGTTTCCCACCATAGACACAGAGTTATTCAACAAACATAAGGAAACTCTTCCTACCTACCGATAATTCATTTTTACTTGGGAAGTATCCATCATTTTCTTTCTCTGTGCTTTCTTAGATTGCCTGAAATAACAAAAAACTACCCATTTTTAGAATGACTTATGAGCACCATATGCTTAGCCAGGAAGGGTCAATGGATTTCAGGAAGTCGGGAATTCATGGAAACCACGTGGGCACCTCTTGTTTTTCATGGAATTTTTCCAACTTCTCCGTTAGTGATGAATGGAATTCATGGAAACCACATGGGCGCCTTTTGTTTTTCATGCAATTTTGCCAACTTCTCCCTCAGTGGTGGAAGGGCACATACACCCGTCTTCTTCTTCGATGGACATTGAGTGCGTTGAATTCTTGCCAAATAGATAGAGGCCTGGAATATGAGAATTCTTAGTTCAATACTTATTATGAGAATTCTTGGTTCAATACTTATGGTGAAAGGCTACGCTTTCAATGCCATGATATAATGGACAACTGGGAATCCATTTCCATGATTTTTCATTTAAATTATAAAAAACAACCACCACAATTGTTCCCTGCATTTATGTCAAAAAAATGGAATCCCCAATTCCTACTGGTAAACAATTTCCATTTTTTCTCTGGCAATATGAGATTTTATCAATACTTGTTAGTCACCTGTATAATCCTGAAATGCCAAGATTGGCTAGATCCGACTTGCGAAGGTGAGTCATGTGGCAGATAACTTGGCCAGATCCAACTTGCGGAGAAGAGCCATTTGGCACAGATTCCTTGGCTTGATCCGACACACGAGAATGAGCCATGTGGCACCGATCGGATGGTCATATCTGACGCACGAAAATGAGCCACGTGGAGGCTATCATATGGTTAGATTCGACACACAAAAACAAGACATGTCGCAGATATCTGATGGGCATATTTGAAGCATGGAAACAAGCCACGTGGCAAATATTCGACGCACCGGAAAGAGCCACGTGGAATAGATATGATGCACCGAAAAGAGCCACGTAGAAGACATCAGATGGTCAGATTTGACTCACTGAAACTAGCCACGTGGCAATAATCGAACAACCAGATCCGACACACAGAAACAAGCCACGTGGTTGCGATCGGACGACTAGATCCAACGCACGGAAATGAGCCACATGGCACTCATCGGACGACTAGATTCGACTCACATAAATGAGCCACGTGGCACTCATAGGATGACCAGATTCGACGCACAAAAAAGAGCCATGTGGTACCCATCGAACGGTCAGATCCAACACACGCCTATGAGACACGTAGCATCCATTGGACGACTAGATCTGATGAACGGAAACGAGCCACATGGCTTCCATCGGATGACCAAATCCGATGCACAGAAATGGGCCACGTGGCTCTCATTGGACGATTGGATCCGACACGTAGAAATGGGCCACGTGGCACCCATAGGACAATCGGATTCGACGTGCAGAAATGCGACATGTGTCGACAATTGGCTTGGTTGGCATACCGTACAACAAAAATGATACAGATGCTACCGGCTCCATGTGGTGTAAATCCAACGGCTACAATGGCATGGATCCTACAACCTAACAAGAGACATGTGGCAGAGGTAATCAGTGTTGACATCTCTGGCAATCGGGAACATGTGAGCGCGAACCCTGTAAAAAACGGTGGATAAGTACTTTTTGCCTATCTGCAGAGTCCAGGGCGTTTGCAGGCATCCTGATATATCTGACCGCAGCGCCAAGTAGAGAAAGGTCGAGGAGGAGGATGGAGTGGGAGTACTTTTTTGTATGAACGTGAGCGTTATGCAGCGAACGAAACTATTTTAAGAAGGGTTGGCTTGAAACTTTGTGATATGCAACGTTTTGGGTAGGCAACTTATCATCTCAATTATCTTTATATGGTAGGATTTTTGAAAGCTGCATAATGTTCACTTTTAATGAAGCCATATATATCTAGGGTTTCTATAAAGTAATGTTTTAAGTAATTAGAAAGGTTGTAACCATGCCATGCTCTCATTAATGTGTGACATGTTTTCATTAATGTGTTATTTTCATTTTTTGGTGAAATGTTTGAGGATTATTTCATTCTTTGAATTTCTCTTGTTTATGGAATATAGTTATTTAAAATGGTCTCCAAAATTTTATTTTCATTAAAAATGGGTAAGTAAAAAATTTAAAGATGTCATAGTTCTGTGTGAAGGGTTGGCTTGAAACTTTGTGATATGCAACGTTTTGGGTAGGCAACTTATCATCTCAATTATCTTTATCTGGTAGGATTTTTGAAAACTGCATAATGTTCACTTTTAATGAAGCCATATATATCTAGGGTTTCTATAAAGTAATGTTTTAAGTAATCAGAAAGGTTGTAACCATGCCATGCTCTCATTAATGTGTGACATGTTTTCATTAATGTGTTATTTTCATTTTTTGGTGAAATGTTTGAGGATTATTTCATTCTTTGCATTTCTCTTGTTTATGGAATATAGTTATTTAAAATGGTCTCCAAAATTTTATTTTCATTAAAAATGGGTAAGTAAAAAATTTAAAGATGTCATAGTTCTGTGCGTGGTTAAAGATTTTTTTTAGAGGTTTTGGTTTAAACTTTAAAACACTTGGATCCATGGAGCTATGTCCCTAAAACTTTGACCCATAAAACTATATTGGGTATCCAAATTTCTATTGGATTTACTAGGTATAATTTCTAAAAAAAAGTTGTTTTAGATAATATTTATCTTGTGCCCTTCTTCATGGTTAAGGGTAGATCTTTAGTGTTTACATGGTGTACAAGCATGTAAGGTTTTTAAATTTGGTTTCATTGAATTTAGCTTGTTTTATTATTATTAGTATGCACACTTTCTTTTCTCAACCCTACTTTTTCATTAATATTGTGTTCTTATTTCAAATTTCATCATAAACATACATATACACAACTAGTATATATCCATTTTAACTCAAAATCTTTGTATTTCAATGTATTTTTTATCCCTTTTAGTTCTTAATAAATCCAAGGTTAAAAGGAATTTATGGTAATTATTCTAAAGACATGGAAAATTTGAAATAAGCTAAATTCTAAGAATCAAACCTCTCATAAGGTCAAGCATGCCATGGATGGGTGGAACAATGACACTACGACAACAATGTGCTTATCATGCATTGTTTGCAATTTGGATTATGATTGATAGTGTGTATTCATTGCAATATAGTTTTTCAAATTTGGAAACTAGCACATTTATAACTTGGAACACCTTTCCCCTCGACATCAATGAGAAAAAGAACCATGTTCACTTTGAAAGACCCTCTCTTATAGTCTTCCTCACTTTGCATACCCTAGTATAATAAAATATCGATTGCAACTTTGAAATTTGTTAGTGAGGTCGTGGCATTGGGTCGTTGCTAAGAATTTTACTTAATTATACATAGGTTTTGCATATTTTCGTCATTTATATGAAAATATGTAAGGTCATTGAGGGCATCATTTTGCAATAATATGTATTCCATAGCAATATGCACATGTGCATATACACATGTTAGTCTAGGAAAACAACAATCCATTATTACAAACACTTTGATTTATAATGCCACATAACTCACTCTTATGTGACATGTGACACACAAACCAATACGTATGCTACATGCACCACAAAGACCATGTTTGTGACACATAGAGGACACTTGCGCCATAAAAACCACACTTACAACATTCACATAGATTACTATTGTGTCACATAGAACACACATATGCCATGCATCCCACATAGACCATGCATGTGCCACCACTACAACATATACCACACATGTGTTCTACTTGTTCCACACAGACCATATTTTCACCACATGTTAGGTGCCAATCCTGCCATAGACACCATACATGCACTACAAGGGAAACCCTAACTAGCAAAGGTTTTTGTGGAGGTTTTTAGTGTTACAAGATTGGACAAAATTGTCAAAAAATCTCTACTAAAACCTTTGTTATTGGTAGTGGAGGTTTTAGCCAAGGGTTTTATGGGTGTTCATTATAACTAAAAATTGTGGGTGGTCAAAGATTCTAACAAATGTTTTTTTTCAATGTGCTTATATTTTTAAGGCACACCTGTGTTCTCATAACCAATAAGCACTAGTGCATGTTATATTTGAATCACCAATGTGTTACATATTTTAGATTTCCCAATGCAACTACATGTTTTTAAAATCATTGATGTGTATTCCATATTTTAAAAGCCACAATGCATATTATATATTTTGAAAATATGGGTGTGTATATCTCGTCCACACAGTAAAGCCTTGTCATGGTGATGATAACAATAATGGCAACAATAATGTTATCATTGAATAAAATGGTGGTGGTGTTATTGTTAGGAGCACCAATGTGTTTGTACATGTATAGAGCACATGTGCTTAACAATTATGTAAATGCACTAGTGTGGAAATATATATAATCACATCATTGAAGTCAAATGAATACAATGCACCAATATGTTTCAATGATGAATTTTTCCCCGTTGTGGATATGTGATCCAAGAGGATCCAAGAATGCTCACAGAGGTCCAGGAGGATCCAGAACGCTCACAGAGGTCCAAGAGGATCCAAAAAAGATTAACATTTGATTGTCTCAAATGTTGTCTAAAACTAAACAATTGTGTATATCTCGACGATAGCTTTCCAACGACACAAAAGTCTCCTCAAACAGAGTTTGTATGCAAAATTTATGGATGGTCAAAGTTTAAGTCAAATTAGGGAAAAAAGGCAAAAGTCAATAGGGTCAAAAGTGACACATGTCACCACTGCAAGGGTGAAACGTGACACAACCATATGACTTTACGGTGTTGACGTGGCTACCCTTGGAACTCCACATGGCACACCATACATCTGACCAAACAAGTGACTCATCATCTGTATGGCACAAGTGGACGAGTTAGAGTTTGAAATGTGGCAGAAATGGACCAATGAAAGGTTGCCACGTGGAAGCCTCCCATTGACCATGATGGTTAAGGTTTATTAAAATTTTATTGGGACCCTAGAGGATCAAACCCATGACCTCCCAAGACCTTACCCAAGCCCTTTTACCAATAAACCACGCAATTGTTACTTAACCATATACATTAGCAATTGTATTTAACCTTGGGTAAAGGTTTGATCGGATCAAACCCATGACCTCCCAAGACCTTACCCAAGCCCTTTTACCAATAAACCATGCAATTGTTACTTAACCATATACATTGGCGATTGTATTTAACCTTGGGTAAAGGTTTGATCGACCAAAAAAAGAGTTGAGAGCCCAACCCCTCGACCCATGGTCTTATTTGTATATAATGTGACAGTGTGTCGAGATCTGTGTGGTGTTAAAACTATATGCTACCACATATGTATACATATGTCAATAACTATGTTATTAGTCCCTGCCAAAGGCTTGGGACTATAGCAATGAGTTGCCTTTTGACTATGTATTAGTTTAGTGTTGACTTTAAATTTATGTGTTATATCCAATGTGTAACTTTAAAAATCAATATATGTATTTTTTTTAATAATAAAAAAATTATTTTTCTAAAATTCAATTGGATGATATCTTTGAAGTGTTATTGCAAGCTTCACATCATTCAATATATAAAATTGATTACATAATTAATAGATTTGACAGTTTGACAAGAAATGGAGGGAGCATGTTGTTTGCAAGCGTAGGCTAAAGGCCAAACGAAACCGACCTTTGCTGGCCGTCCTTTCACGGCGTCCGGACTCCCGTCCGACTCCCGTCGCCGATCGTCTCTGCCCTCCGGCCGCCTACCCGTCCATACGCCGCCCGCCCCATCCCGTCTACCACCTCCACCCATCTACCACCATCCATACATCATCCACGCCCATCATCCACCCATCCCCGCCATCCCATACATCCCCGCCATCACTTCACCACCTACCCACCCATCCCCGCCATCAATTCACCACCTTTGCGTCCCTGCTGCGATCGTCTGTGTCCCGCCTCATCGTCCTTTTTCTCCCGCTGATAGACGCCATTATTTGAAACTTCTTGTGAATGGTTTTGTGAATATTTTCGCAACCTGATTCGTGCTCTTGCAGAGTGTTAATTTGATGGGTTCTTTTGAAGTGGTCTCAACTGTCCAGTAATGAAAGTGGCCTTCTATGTCATCCGTTTTCGCATGAAACGCAAGCGCATTATAAAGGGCATTCATACCCCATGTTTTCAGTGACCTACTTCGGAATCTAGTAAGTCTGAGATCTCGTTGAAATACAAAACCTTTGTTGTTAAAATTGCAATTTCAATTCTCTTGGTCGACCTCCGTATACTCTAAGATTACAATTTACGATGGGGAGATTGCAACCTGATTCGTGCTCTTGCAAGGTGTTAATTTGATGGGTTCTTTTGAAGCGGTCTCAATTGTCCAG
>WSFP011465770.1:0-18371 GCA_009831015.1 Picea engelmannii
TCTATTTATGGTGCGAGTACTCATGAAGAGTAGAGTCATTTGAGCCATGGAGGCAGGCACACCGTAAAGGGAGGTAAGTCGAGGGTTTAGATGAGAGGTGTTGATAGAGTCTAGATTTATGGTGTTGGTTGAAAGGTGAAACCCCAACCCTAAAAAATATATATGAACGAGTAAAAGTGATGTGATACGTCTTAGGGCCTACCTGGTAGTTGTTTGACATGTGGAGAGTCATTTTGTTGACGGGTGAGTACTCTCTCAAGTGGTGTATCTTGTTAATAAAAAAGTTGACTCTTCCCCTTATTTATCGATGATAAGAAAACTAATAATAAGATGGTGGGGGGATCTATTTTTATATATTTAGCACAGAGTTTGAGCCATTGGGGAAAATCAGAGGAACATATCAAGTGTTAAAGTTTTTCTTGTCGACGATTAAGCTTAGAACTACTCTGGTCATACAAGCAACATTCATGAGAACTCCTCTGGTTGTATTAGAGAAAATGTTGGGAACTCGAAAGGTGGAAATGCATACATATCGGTAACGTTCGAGGAAATTCCTCTTGTAGGATATTTAGTGCATTGACAAACTTATGATGAATTCCTCTGATTGTGAATTTTCATACCATTGGCATAGGGGATAAGTATTCTGGTATGTAGTCGATACATTGGAAGAAGTATATCGGTACATACTAGAGACAATCATACAAACTCTTCTGAAGCATCGCAATAGTTCCTGATAACTCCTTTGATATGCAAAAACTTATTGAAAATGTTTAAGTGTTAAACCAGAAGCCAAACCACACTTGCAAGAGAAGAAAAAAATCATCAGAGGAGCATGGGAAGACTTTAATGAAGACAAAGAAGTTTAGGTAGCTTAGAGGGATTTAAAAAAAAGGGGGGGGGTTGTATTTTATTAGCTAAAATTGTCTCTATGAGGAAGAACACAAGAAAAAGGGATATGTTCATGCATGTCACAACAATTGGTGAAACACTGGGCAAAGCCAATGAATCTATGCAAAATGGTATATAAAAATGAGGATTCCGAGAATGGAAACACCTATGGTGCATAAACCAAGAGAGAAGGAGTAGGTCCCATAGTTTGGAAATGTACATAATTTGAATATACAAGTTTGAATGATACAAGGGAGAGGCTATATCCATACCCACGATAAATTGACACTTCTTTCATACCAGATTACTTCGGGAAGATAGGAGAAGTACTAAAAATAAATGATGCATCAATAATGTTGAGAATACAAGTTGATTGTGCATTTATCTGGCGTCACTCTGCTTCTAGAAAGCGTCCATAGCCTCGATAGACTCACCTTGGTTTCACAAGCCTTGTTTCTCTTCCAGTGAGAATCCATAGCCCCGATAGAGATACTTGCATGTCCCACATGATCTAGAATGCATTTCCCCAATCCTTTACCTTTATAATATGATTCTCTTAAATTCAAAGAGAGGTGAATGGGGGGATCCCAATTTTCCTTTAAAGGCATGCAATATGACACCTATGAAAGTGATATCTTCCAACTTGATTATATATGATCTAAATCCCTGAGAAACATTCCCTGAGTACTACAAATGGCTTTATAAACCAATTTTTATTCTTGTTATTTTCATGAAAACAAGAAACCTTCTCATGGGTATGATCACTAGCTCACTCCTGCTACATTCAAGAATGTAATGCTTATATGATAATGAACTATGTTCCTCTACTGACTATGAATCATAATAATGCACAACAATGTTTCATATAGACAAGTGAAGTAGTGTATAGAAGCCAAAATGTTGTTGGAGCAGGAATTTTTGGCGAAACATGAAACAAACGAGGCATATCAAACCAATAAATAGAGTGTGCCACATTTTTAGAAAAGCAACACACACGACAAGATTTGAAAAAATACAGGGCTAATGCAGACAAACCTAACCAAGTTAGGGTTAGGGTTTTGAGATGTATTGTAAGGGTTTCTAACCCAATTTTGTAATATAAATAGAAGAGACAAAAAGTAGGTTGAGGGATCTATCTATGAATCTTTAGAAGTATCTTGTTATATTTTTTGGAGAACCCATTTTGGAGTCTTTGTAAGTCGAAGTTTGTTTTGAGAGATGTAGATCTTGGATGAGGTTGAAGTAGCTGAGGGTCAGGTTGCAAGCCATGGAGCTTGGTGAAACCCTCATCCACCTCACTACTGTTTACTATGATGTAATGCATGCAACACATTTTTGATGAATAAGAAAAGAAGTAGAAGATATTTGTGGGCGTATCCCTAGGGGGGTGAACCAAGGTAAAAATATGTGTGCAATATATGTGAATACTTTACTATTTTTGTAGTTACGGTTGAATTGTTAGATAGATGACTGGATGGTTAGATAGATGAATTTCACTAGAATAAATATGAAAATGAATGGATGGATGAATGAATCTAATAAATACAGTAATCAAATGCATGGTTAAGAAGGATGATGAAGTATAAAGAACATCCCCCAATCCCTTCCATGAATGTAGACACTTTCATCCTGCAGTCCCCCATAAACCATCTCAGGTGAGACCGCGCTGTCTACTTTGTGTGCAGTGTATCCTTTTGGTTTTCCAGAAGTTTCGATGGTGATAAGGGTTTTGTTGGAGAAATAAGGTAGAACCCTAGTTAGCCCATAAGTCCAACCATTGGTTCTGTTTGCAGATAGAACTCAGAAGGAGAGCCAAGAAGGTGTTTGGTGAAGAAGATTCAGTGGTAATAAGGGTTGTTCAAGCCATGGAATCCTACAAAGAAAGAGATTGAAATATTGTTAGAGACAAAGTAGTTGGAGTCGGTGCAGAAAGACAATAAGGGTTCCAGGTATACACCACGCCAGTACCTATAGAGATATGTGTTTACTAATCTGCATGAAGAATATTTTTGTTTCTTTCCACAATTATTACAGCAATGGTTTTTAAGGTTGAAGGATACCCATCCGACTAACTGAATTATGCCAGTAGTGTGGACTGCTGAAAATATCGCATGATTAGAAAGAGTTAGTAACAAATTCACGCACATAGTGGATTTCTGGCTATACAACATTAATACGAGGTTTATCACTGAGTTTTCAGTTGATACAATGAATTCATACACAGTTGGAAAGAATGATTTATTGAAGGGACATAGAGGGAGGTATATTAGGTCTCTTTACATGTTGATCAAGATATTATTACATGATAAAGGTGTGATAACCATGGAATCAGACAACTAGATCACTCTACATGCATGGGGGAGTTGGGGGAATCACTAAGGAAGATCTAATAAATGGAGAAGGATATGGAGATTAGCCAGAAGAAGGAGGAAATGGACCCCATCATGAAGGATGATGAACAGATAGGGGAAATCATAAGGAGTCCAGGTGTGACGCGCAATAGATGACCCTACCAATAAAGGATGAATAATAAGAAAAGGGTTGTAGTGGAGCGAGAGGTCTTGAAAAATGATGAGGAAGAGGTAGAGGATATTCATGCCATGAAGCATATTGAGGATATGTTGCATGCCACATATGAGAGGAAAACCATAGGTCATGGGTCTGGTGTAGAAGAAGGCTCTCCATTCCAGATCTGAATTAGTGTGGAACCCACAACTCGATGTGCGACTAACATAATTGAAGAAGAAAAAGAAGTTAACCAACAGGTGATTAGTGGTATAAGAATTGTTTTAGGATGTGGATCCAGTAGTAGAAGTGAAAGTTCAAAAAGTAGCAATCATGTCTCTACCCACACAGGACATAAGGCCATCACAAGAAAAAAGGAAAGGAGAAAAGATAAGATGTATGGTGTACAATGTGCAGGACATAAGGCCATCACAAGAATGAGTGTCCATTATTTTCATAGTATATTGGAGTGGGTATGCCAAAACCTTTGGATTTAGGAGGACCATGGTGTGATATTTTAAAAACACATGGAAATGATCCCTATCATTGCCCTTTGATGCAAAAGTACCAAAAAATTTCGAAGAATACATTTTGTAACTTTGTAAGTCGGTTGGACATGAAAACAAGGACTGTAAAGCCTTGGAGATGATGAAATAAAGGATTGTTGATACATACAAGGTTCAGGATGAACATGTAATAGGAAAACATGTGCAACAACCACAATATAACACTATGCGACAACCAAAGTACAATATCGCGCAACAATTTTCTGCACAACCACAGTATGATGCATAGCAGTTTCAAGGGAAATAACAATATAATCATGCATAATAGTGTGCAACACCACATTAGTACAGTAAATCACAACTCAAATATAATCAAGGACCCTAGTATAACACACTGTGGGGATATAATGAGGGAAACAAAGGAGGATTTAGAAGAGGAGGTCATTGAGGAAGAGGCTTTGGAGGAGCTTAAGGACCTGTAGTGTGTCATAACTGTCAGAAACCAAGGAAATATGCAAGAGACTACCCACAACGACCTTCGACATGTATGTATGATCTTGCACTAGACCATGAAACAAAATAATGTCCAACACTGTTGATAAAAATATAGGACAAGACGAACCAGACCAATCAGATTGTGCAATGGATTGGGGTTTAAAACAAAGAAGAAGAGAGAAAGAATATTAACATAGTGACTAGAGGTGGAGCTAAGATAGGATAATATGCAACAAAAAAGGATCAGGACCAGTACCAATGGGTTAGGAAGAACACAACGTCTGAACAAAAGTTTGATGCGCGCAAAGAGAAATAAATATTCAAAGAAGCTAGACAAGAGATCTCGAAGGAAAATATTGCATTGACTTCAGGAGAAAAACCAGTAGATAAGATTCTAGTCTATGACATGCCTTCAATATTTGATCTAACAAATTAAGAGAATTCTTCAGAATAAGTAAGTAACTTAAGAAATTTTTTGGGAGCTTGTGTCAAATTGTTGAGTGATAAAAATTCCTTACAAGTTTTGCAAAATTTATTAGAAAAGTGTAATCCTGGGGAAGACGGGATAAAAAGACTAAATTGGGTCTGAAAGAAGAGAAGAACCAATAGGGAATTCATATTGAATGCTAACATCGGATATTTCATTATGGGGGATGTTATACTGGACTTAGGATATGAAGTCAATGTTCTACCAAACAATACCTGGGAAGCTATGGGAGAACCACAATTTGAGTATCCACCTATTCAGTTGAAGTTGGTGAATCAACACAAAGTGGTTCCAATAGGAAGGTTGAAGGGGATTCCAATATATCTAGATGGTGTGTGCACCATGGCAGACTTTAGATTTATTGACATAGTGGACAATACTTCACCATATCCAGCATTATTGGGTCTGGATTGGCCCTTTGATAACCAGTCTATTATCAATATGAAGACAAGGAATATTATTTTTGAGTCTGGATAATATAGTGTTATTGTGCCATTGGATCCCTCAAAAGGAGGTAGGTATGTGGAACCTACGGCGGATAATATTCTAACAGAATATGTGATTCAACTATACAAGAACTACAATGTGCGAAAAAGATTACATCAACCCAAATACAAATGGTATGATCAATTGGAGGACTAAAAAATTGGAAACAACGATTACATGAATTATCTACCAGGAGATGTGCCAGAATGACATGCACACTAAGATGGGTTGGTACAGAGGTATGAGAACCTCTTACGTTTTATGAATTAAATTATTTATAATAATTTTTGATGAAATATGAGGTAGAAATTATGGAGAATTAGAGATTACCAACATTAGATATTTCTTTAAAAGATACACCTACAATATGGTGGGGTACACACAAGGAAAATATGAACAATTGGTTTCAGTGAAAAGGTTACTACGCATAAGATTCGGTGCAGAACATGAGCATAAATATGAGGAGAAATACGAAGGATTTGGACATCCTCATAAACATGTAGAAAGGTACATGGTTCAATGGAGATTAGTGTTGGAATCATTGATTATGTGTTTTCATTGATGGAAACATGAGTCCAACATGTACAATAATCAAAAGAAGAGGAAGATCACCTTATGGTAGAAGAAACTCATTATCATTGTTGATCACGATAGGATCAACAATGATCTTATGACTCTAAATATCAGGAAAAGTAGCATGCAGAGAATCCATGTACATAAGAAGTAATGAAGAATAAGGATTTAAGATCTCATGAGAGTTAACGACTGAATATAAGAGAATAAAAGAATGCACAAACTGCTATTAAATGCTCAGGAGAAATAACGATGAACAGATTAGAAGATAGAACGTTAATCGAAGCTCAGAAGAGATGAAACACATGAGATGTTCATTCTTATTTTGGGACAATCCAATATCATTAGATCGAGGTGAAGTCATAGGTTGGGAAGGATTAAAATCTCAACCATTAGATCTAAAGCAAGATCTTCGGATGGTTTCCCAGCTGTTTGATCAAGATTTGATCTAGATTTAAGTATGAGCCGTTGATATGGAATAGAAAATGGGAATTGTTATATCAACAGTAGTCAACTCCGACACTGACTACTCCAGAGAAAAGAAGCCCAAAACGAGTAATATTACCAGAAGGTCGAAGTCCTGAAGTGGACACGAGTTTTCTGATCCAAGGAACACTTCGGATAATATACCAACCGTTGAATCGAGTAAAGTGGAAGAAAAAATATGAAGGTCGGAGCCCCAAAGTACTGAAGTGAATGAGGACCATTGGATCTGGAAAATACATGATGGTCATTGGATTAGAATAGTGGTCAAATTCGGCGTTGACCACTTCGGCGAAAAAGGATTGAGAACATGTAAATTCACCTGAAGAGTTGAAGGACGAAGTCATTCTCAACCATCAATCTATGATACATTTCGGGAGTTATGACAACCATTAGATCCGAGAGGATAACCTATGCCACATGATGAGATCCATGTCAACAAGAATACATCAGTAAGGATAGGTGGAACAATTAGATAATGACAAGTGTCAATATGAAGTTGACATTTCAATTATGCATAATTTATGAATCTAAGTGACACGTGGAAGCCACTCAGTTAGTGCCACATCAACAGTGACATCAACAGGTTACGTCACTTCAGGAGTTTTCACTTTGTGAATTTCACCACCAGCATATGGTCGAAGTCCCGAATTACCGAAATGAACGAAAATCGTTCATCGTGCAAGTAAAATCCAACAATCTGATCTACTTCGACAAAATGAACTCTAGAATATTGAAGAGCTGTGAAGGAGAAATAACCCAAAGTGCCAAAGGCCAAAGTCAACGTTGACCGTTGATATAAGATAACTTTCCGAGAATTCTCAGTCGTCGATCCGAGACATAGATCAAGGAATAATCTTGGCCATCCATCTCAACCTTTGATTAAGTGATATTCGTTGATCGAAGTATAGTGGAAATATAGAGTAAGCGTAAATCATGAAGTAACACTAATCGTTGATCTACTTTGGGATCATTCTCAACCGATGATCAATCATAGTGGAAGGATAATGTAAGTGGAGGTGTTTACTGACAAGAAGTGGTCACCACCGCTTTATGACTTATTCGGTAGGTAATCACTCTGGAGGAATTTCTACTCTAGAGTCCAGGAGCCACATATAGGAGAAGTTACAGAGTGAATGAGAACCGTTCATATAAACTCTTGATTAAGTTGTAATCGTCGATTGTGATTGAAGCCTATAGATAAGTAAGGATCGTTCGTTCACAGAATATTAAATATAGAACATCCTATCTACTAGTGAAATATGTATACATACTTCGAAAAAATATGCTTCGGGAGATTTGAAAGGTTGCAAAGGCCTGAAGTCCCAAAGGATGAAGTACCGAAGAACATGGTCCCAACACTAGACATATGGGGGATAAAAATAAAAGGGGAATAATTTCGAAGCATAAAACATTTGTCTTGTGATAGAGGAAGAAGGGTGAAAGAAGATGCAACACTTAAATTAATAAGCCCGTGGTTCTACAGCTATGGTCATATGAAAATGGTTTGAAGGATGTGCCTCATACAGATTTCATATCTGTAATTCAACAGAGAATTAACACCATAAAAATATAGAGAATAGGTGAAAGATCGAATATGATATGTTGACGAATTGAGGACACAATAAAAGCATGAGAATGATATAATGATTCGATCCATTTGTGATCAACTCATGAGGACAAATGAACCAATACACAATCATGATTAAAAGAGAGTTAAATCATGAAAACATTATGAATAAAGAATAAAAAGGAAAAATGATATTAATTAAAGTTTAATATTATCATTTAAATGAAAAGGTACTATTGTCGTAAGAGTTGACTCTAAGCTGTAATAGAGCCAAGCCTTAGCACATTTTGAAAAAGATAATAATGGGTGATTGATCAGTTATTGGAGGCTTCTAGAACTAGGTTTGAAAGAACCTTTAAACCATTAAAAATAAAAAATAAAGAGGCATGACCTTGTCTGCTAAATACATTTAAAATTATGAGGATCGATAGAAGAGAAGAGATAGACAAAACTGAAAGAAAAATCCAAGTATCCAATTTTGATAAATCTGGTCTTCCTTTCAATAGAAGAATGACAATGATTGAAAATATCTGGACATAGCTCTTGTCTCACTCACAACAAGACAAAGGAAAAGATATGAACAAATATAACTTGTAATTAAGGCAAAAAAATTAAGATGCAGGTCTTGTTCTACTCACAATAGAATAGAAGAAAGACTGCACTTTGAAAGAATGCTCTTAATTAGTCACAACAGTAGTCTCATTGAATTGTAACTATTACAAGTTGAATAAAAGAAGGAGCAGTAGTAAGAGAAGTAATGAAAACTTCAGAAACAGGACACAGGAAAAAGAGAAAATTTTACATAACGAGGTATAGAATATCTTTGCTTCTATCAAATACATTGTTGAAAATAATACATTACAATCCTATCCTCGAAGGCTCTCGAGCTGTCCCCCACCCTTTGATACATTCAAAACTTCTAATATTTATACCATTTGAGTTCCTTTTGGTTTGAAACTGATAACAATGATCTCTGAAAGAAACGTTTCGGTTTGAAACTGATTACAATGATCTCTGAAAAAAACGTTCCAATTTGAAACCAATTACAATGATGTCTAAAAGAAACATTTCGGTTATGAATGTATATCATAGGAATCTTTAAAATTTGGTTGGATTTAATTTGATGTCATATGTTGATGATCCGTGTTTGACTAATTTTGATGATCCATTGGCCACTTTTGAATTTTTTTTTTCTTGAGATCTAGAGATGATTGGCTGCGTGTTGATCTTTTGTTGCTAGGTTTCTTTAGGCATATGTCACCTGTAATGAGTTTAATGGTTCAAATAATTTTGGTTGAAGCTATAGCGATGGCAATTGGAAAACTATCTCAATGTGATCTCGTTATGGGAAGGTGGTGTCTTTGTCGGGAGGTGATGTGTAGTAAGAGTGTGAGACAGGTGGCGAGGGGTGATAGGCTATGAAAGTGTGATGGGTTCTCTCTTTTTTTGGGTCATGAAGAAATGGTTTTGAGGTGACCCTATTTTCACCCCACAATGCATCTGGTGATGACACATAACCCTGAGATAAAACCACGGTTTAAATTACGGGACCGCCTCTTGAAATTAAACCCCACGCAACTTCGACCCCCACAATCGCTCTCATCTGTTGATCTCCATGATCCATTAAAATCTAACTTTCAATCTTCGAAAAGTGAGATAAGCGCCCAAACTTAAGATGATGTCATATCTCTTAGTCATATGTAGAGAATATAGAGAGAATTTCTTGCAATTCCCATCCATCGATTTGAGCAGGGGACAGGTGTCAGACGATCCCCGTATTCCGCTATTTTGTAATCCATAAGGAGGCAAGAAGTCCTGAGTAAAGAAATCCCAAATATCTGAAGCCTATAGTTCATTTAGACCATTGATCAAAGTGGACACATCTCGGAAGCTCTAACACTCCGGAAGTTTTGTGGTGTTATGCATTTTAGGATGCTTGAAGCCTGGAGTCCTGAAGTAAATCCAAACTGTCTAAATCAAAAGGACATGCAACAAGAGATCCTGTACCTCAGGGATAACCACTTCAGAAGAAAGTTGGATGTGTGAAGTCAGAACTCCTGAAGTCCTGAATCCTGGAGTTCTGAAGTAAATCACCTCCATTGAAACCAAGAAGACACGCAACAGGAGATCCTGTACTTCGAAGACTTAGCGTTTTGAAGAGTTTGTGGTCCCTTTTCTGTCTATTTAGCCCCATCCCTTATATATTTGGTCCTTTTCTTAGTTTATCCATCTTTCGTACTGATTTATCGTTCCACTAGATTCTGAGATCAAGCTTCCCTGTAACTTTTCATGGCGCAAAAATTAGCCAGCCTGTAACAAGAGAAATCTGTAAGATTTTGAATGAATAAAAACTATTAATCACAATTCAAATCAATGAATTTATCCAGTCATACATATCATTAATAATTTTGCATTCGTGAGTGTTGGACATAATTAAGGTACAAATCTCTCGAAGGTCAAATTCACGAAGAAGTTAATCTCCTATTACTCATTTTTATGTTTTACTTTATCATGTTTTAAGCCTTGAATTAGCCTTAATTAATTCGGCGTTTTGGCGTTCATGATTTCTCATTGTTTAGACTTGCTAGAACACCCAAAGCATGAAGTTCTGAAGCGAACGTTAGAGACTTTATTTAAAACTCGAGCAACTTCTACGGTTCGTATATCATTAAGACCATTTGATAAAATTAGAGTAGCTAAATGGCGATGGATATCGTAAGTGCCTTTTCAACAAATTTTTCTTTAAATTTTGAAAGGCGAGTCTTTAAGCTTCTTTTTCTTTTTGGGTGAAAATTTTATTTCTAAGAGGCAAAATCTAAAGCTCAAAATATCAAAACTAAACGTGTTCCAACATAGGCTCCATCTGGGGATTGCGGCTCCTTGTGAGGCACGAAAGAATAGTAGACCAAGTTCCTTTATTGGGTAAATGGAGTCATTATTGTTTTTTGAAAAACACTTTCTAGTTTTATTTAATCATGCATAGAAAAATGAAATTATCCAAGTCCCAAGACCTTCAAAACATACTCAATAATAAATTTCAGGTTAGGCCATTTAAATTTCCCTTTTCCTAAAACTGATTTCAGAATTGTTTAAGATAATCAAAATAATTTTAACTAGAATATCAGGCTTTGACCAACTTCGTTCGCATCAAGGTTGAGTAGACATAACAATTTATTTAGGGAATCCCTCATTGGTCCAGAATGTAAATATTACCGGAAAGAGAATTAGATGTCAAAGTATGTTTTGTAGATATGTATGACATCCATATAGATATCATAGATATTGCTTCACTGCCAGCGAGCCTGTTTAGTACCCCAATGAAGTTATCTACCTCTCCCATTGAATTTCTTTTCACCACTTCAATTAACACTTTTTCATTTTTTCGAGATGAAAGAGATCATTACATGAATTTCCTTTCATCATCTCTTTTTGGAAAAAATGGGGGAAATCAAATTATGAATTTCCTTTCACCATTTGTCTTAGACGAGATGGGGGAAATCATATTATGAATTTCCTTTCACCATCTATCTTATATTTTAAATATTTTGAAGTGGGGGAAATCAATTTGTATGTATCATACAAGGGATGATATATGTTAAAAAAAACTTTTAAAGGAAGGTCTATAATAATTTTTAAGTATACTCTGAAACTAAATTCCTTCCGATTTTAAAATACACCTTCGCCTATAGGAAATATTTTATAGGGATTTTGATTTTCAGGGATCAAGTTTGAGAAAATTAGTTAGTTTAATATTCGATAGAAAATTTAAAGTTATTAGGATTAGCCTGGACACACTTTTTTTCATCTAAAATCAAAGGAACATAAAGATTTTTGCCTAATCTTGTTTCAGAGATATGTTTTTAAGTTTTCAGAGTCAAGGTGTAATTCTTTCTTTTTATGAAGATCCAGGAAAGGTAGCTAAAATGAGAAGAGAATAAAATCTCAGGGATAGGAAAAATAAAATAGAACAATGACTCAGGGGGCCATACACAAAAGAATCTCATTTTGGCACAAGTTTGTTTATTGATTTTCGAACTTCTTTTCAATCCCTTTTTATCCTTATTTTCTTTCTTCTTTTATTTGATTTTTTATTTCATTTTCATTTTATTCAGAGAAGGCTTCAAAAGTAATTTGTGATATTTATACTTTTATGATCTTTGACCAGGTAACAATATCATCATGAGAAAAACTCCCTTCACATTCCTTTCAAAAAGAATATTTCAATTTTATTGGGACTATAAGAGGAGTAGGGACTCATCCTTATTTTTCTTTTGAATTTTCAACAGGGAATATTATTTATTTATCACTTGCTTTTAGAGAAATAATTGAGTTTCGATTTTTCCTTGAGCCTCATCTTTTGTTCAACAAGATATACTCTACAAAACACCAAGAAAAATAGACCACATGATTTCATCCTTCTGCGACCTAAAATTGAGCCTGTTAAACTCTGAACCCCGTCATTGGGCTATGGAGTCATAATGCCTAAAAAGTGAACCATATTGGATGCCATACTATGATGCGAACTACTGAACTGAAATAAAACGCTAAACTAGAATGATGAAATGAAATGTTGATTTGGACAACTTATTTATGTACATTGACCCTACACTAATCAGGAAAAATTCCATTGATCAAGTAATATGGAATTTCCAATGGAGCCATGGAAATAGTAGATTTCTTAACATACCTTTTTTTATGATGGATGAAGGAATGAAAAGATAATAATTTTTTTCCAGCAAAGAATGAATAGGTAGTTTGCGCTTACTGTTGATTCTTGGTTGCACACAAAACGACACAACATTTTGCACCGCTTGAAGAAAATACTCGAACCAAACAACCATTGGATCATGAAAAGATAAAGACTTTTCAAAATCAACCGATATCTCTTCCTGCTAACCAAGTTGTATGAAAATCCTTTGCACACTTTCTCCACTACTGATATTTTATTTTCCTGGATCAAGAATGCCATATTGAGACTCACTAGTCTGTTTCTCATCAATTTCTAAATAGGAATGAGATATCAGCTTCTCTAGTAGTCCCTCCTTATCTCCTTCATCGATTGTCCAAGAATATTCGTCCTCACTTTCATACACAGGCTGAATGCTCTTATAGTGAAACTGATAATTTCCCTGCTGAAGTGAACTCTCTGAAGAAACAGGATTAATTTGTTTCTCATCAAATTCAAGATTGCATTCATCATAGTTACAAAACAAAGCATAACCATAGTATGTTTCCATGCATGTTTGGAAATAAATATGATCTTGTTCATCATCTGGATACTCATCGTAAATAGGATGATTATATGAAAATTTTGAACTTTGACTTTCAAAAACTTTCATTTCTTGATGATCTAGTAATGATGAATGAATAATAGTAGCCTGATCAAAATAAGAATTTAGAACAGTATTTTGATCATGACAATAATTACTATGAACATTTGGTACGATGAGAAATGCACTTAGAGTATCGTTTCCATTGTCAGTATCGTTACCAAAATCATATTTTCCAAGAGTTGATTTCTTATAGTCTTCAATAATCCATTGGCCTTTGCAAGGATCTAGATCAATAGAATATTCATCATCTTGTCTTTGATCATCTTGAGGGTCTAGAGGGTCTGTACGGATTTCTTCATTTTTACTTACAACCAAAACCTCTTCTTGATTTACTTCAAAGTCTTCTTCATGTAACTTTTCCTGATCTTTTTGAAGGAGATCTTGTTTTCCTGCAAATTCTTCTTCATATACTTGATCACAATTACTATCGTGTTTTGATTTTTCATTAAAAAACTGATTGTCTTTACAATCTTGTTCTACGAAATCTAAATTGCAACAGTCTTCAAAAAGAAAATCAGCTGGATAATTCCTCTTGCAATTCTTATGAAAAAATGCATGGAATTCTTTCAATGATGAAATGATAAAATGAGGGAGAGACTTATACCATTGACGAGCATCTCCTCCCAGACTAAACATAGAAAGTTTCATCAAAACATCTTCATGATGAATATCTAGTTGATACGTAATCTTCTGAAACTCAAATTGGTGTTCAACAGGATTTCCATATTTATCCTGTTTAAATTTAGGAAGATAATCTTCCCAAAGTTTGCGGTCTAGAATCGTGTTTGGAAAACCAAAAACATTTTTAAATTCCAAAGGAGAAAATCTTGCAGTGATTCAAGAAGCGATAGGAATTGACATCTTGGAACTAGTGGAGTCGCTAGTGATTCATGTGGAGTCTTCAAACCAAGGAGTCACCAGGTGAATGATCAATATTTGTTCACCATCAAAGATTAAAGTTTTACTTGTCATTCTCCCAGGGAAAAATAACTTCGTTTCACCCTCCCCAACAACGGCGTCAGAAAAATGTTGTCACAAGAGTTGATTCTAGGTTGTAATAGAGCCAAGACTTAGCACATTTTGAAAAACATAATAATCGGTGATTGATCAGCTATTGGAGGCTTCTAGAACTAGGTTTGAAATAACCTTTCAACCATTAAAAATAAGAAATAAAGAGTCATGACCTCGTCTTCTAAATCCATTTAAAATCATGAGGATGGATAGAAGATAAGAGATAGACAAAAACTAAAAAGAAAAAATCTAGGTATCAAATTCTGATAAATTTGGTCTTCCTTTCAGTAGAAGAATGACAATCGCCTCTCGAAATTAAACCCCGCACAACTTCTCCCACTGCAATCGCTCTCAATTGTTGATCTCCACGATCCATTATAATCTGACTGTCGATCTCTGGAAAGTGATATAAGCACCCAAAGTTAAGTCAAGGTCATATATCTTGGTCATATGTAGAGAAGATAGAGCGAATTCCATGCAATTCTTGTCCATTGATCTGAGCGGGGGACACATGTCAGACGATCCCCCTTTTCAGCTATTTCATACTCTAGAAGGAGGCAAGTAGTGATGACTAAATAATTCTTGAAGACCCAAAGCCCGAAGTTCATCTGGACCGTTGACTCGAAGTGGAAACGTGTCGGTAGATCTAACACTCCGGAAGGTTTGTGGTGTTATGCATTTCGAGACGCTTGAAGCCTGGAGTCCCGAAGTAAATCCCAACCCTCTAAATAAAAAGGACACGTGGAAAGATATCTTATAATTTGTGGATAACCACTTCGGTAGAAAGATGTATGTGTGAAGCGAGAACTCTCGAAGTCCCGAAGACCAGAGTTCTGAAGTAAATATCCACCATTGAAATCAAGAAGACATGCAACAAGAGATCCTGTACTCCAGAGAATTAGCATTCCAGAGAGTTTGTGCTCCCTTTTCTGTCTATTTAGCCCTTTCCCTACTATTTTTGGTCATTTTCTTAGTTTATCCAGTTTCTAAATTGATTTATCGTTCCACTAGATTTTGAGGTCAATCTTCCCTGTAACTTTTCATGGTGCAAAAATTAGCCTTTCTGTAACAAGAGAAATCTTTAAGCTTTTCGCTGAATAAAAATTGCTTATCACAATTCAAAATTATTAACTTTAGCCAATCATACATATCATTAATACTTTGGCATTCGTGAGTGTTGGACATAATTAGGGTATAAATATCCCGAAGGTCAAATTCATGAAGAAGTTAATCTCCTATTACTCATTTTTATGTTTTACTTTATCATGTTTTAAACCTTGAATTAGCCTTAAGTACTTCATTTTTTCGACGTTCGTGAGTTATCATTGTTTAGACTTGTTGGAACACCTGAAGCATGAAGCTCCGAAGAGAATGTTAGAGACTTTCTTTAAAACTCGAGAAACTTCTACAGTTCAAAGATCATTAAGACCATTTAATAAAATTAGAGTAGCTAATTGAAGGTGGATATCGTAAGTGCCTTTTCAACAAACGATGGATTTATCTTTAAATTTAAAAGGCGAGTATCTAATTTTCTTTTTCTTTTTGGGTGAAAATTTTATTTCTAAGAGGCAAAATCTAAAGCTCAAAATCTCAAAATTAAATGTGTTCCAACAGGTACAATGGTTCAAATATCAAAAGACACAATGCTTCAAATTCACACCAGTTGGAAGACTATATAAACAAGAAAGAATGGTGAGAAGAAGATGTGTAGTTGAATTTGTTGAAGTATATATATTTCTATATAATGGATTGAATGAAGGTTCATTCTATCAAGTTGGTGCCTGTTTACAAGTTGGGTCTTGTATGAGGATTGTATTCCTTGCATCTTATTTGGATCTAAGATCAACAAGCTGGGACTTGTTATGAGGGTTGGATTCCTCATTTCTTAGTTGGATCTGAGAACTACGAGCTGTGACGTAACCTGCCCTTGGCAACAAGCTACTCACACCAGGACCTTCTTAACACACACAGGCCCGAAGAGTTACAAACTCTTCCAACTCCCCTCGGGAGCTACCCATAGTAAACTCCTTCAGCTCATCTCCCGTTTGGAATTCGGGAAATCGCGATTCGGAAATTCACGGTTCACGTGAGCACGGTTCACATGCAGCTCCCAACCCCGAACCCTGAATAGTCAACAGTCAACGCTCTCGTGTATCGGGGATTTCCCTATCGGGAAATCAGAGTATGTGATGTCGACTCCTTGAACTCAAACCCCCCGAACGCCGATATGTCGATTCCCTGATATAGCGCCACCTGTCCCCCACTAGCGCCTTCGGGTCCCACACAGCCACGTCACGTTGGGATTTCGCGGATCGTGAATCCACGATGAAAGTGTTCCTTGGTATTGAAAACCCCGAAACGCCGAGTCCCGATCTCTGGGATCTGATGCCACACGTCTCTCCGATGATCAACGGCTCCCGTTAAATCAGGAAATCGCTATTCATGATTTCAACGGGTTCAAAACTCCTGTCTTGCCAAACGCCGAACCCTGAACCCCGATGGGCCAAGATCCAATGGCCGGTTCCCTCCTGCGCCTACGTTTAACTCTTCCCCAGCTTCTCCGAGATCCAACGATCCTCGGGATTTCGTGATTTCAACGACGCGATCCTCAACCGTTGATTCTCCTGCTTGGAGATCTCTTCCTTCCCAAAGCTCTTTTGCTGTTCGAACCTCTTCCGGGTCTTGTTTCCGGGAACTTCAAAGGGTATGTCCCTCTTGAGCTTGATCCCTCTGACTTCTTCGGAGACCCTTCGCACACACCGCTTGCACTTATCCTCAACAACTCTCAGAACGTTGGGTTTCTCAGACTCTATGCACGCTCTGAAATAGATTTCCTGTCAACCTGTACTCAGACTCAAGTTTGAGACTTCGACCCTGGCCTGCACCTCTCCTGCACGACTATAATTCAACCCAATTAAATTCCTGGGCATACGAGAATAAGAGTTTAATGGTGAGCTTCCTCAACGCACTCTATGCGGAGGAATTCAACTGCACTCTATGCAGGAATCTCCTGGCTCAAACCGAGAAACAATTGAAAACTTATTCTCGCCTCTCTCCCAGATTTCTAATCTGCCATGAAATTACATATGCAGCATATATAACAAAGGCATAACAAGAAACAAGTATGCAACAACATAATATCAACAACACACAGAGAATAATCATAGCCATGGAATTGAATCAAAGCTTTCCTATTAATTCAATATCTGTACATGGAGATTCTTCACAGTTCTCTGCTTTGCTCTCTTCTTGCTCTCAATGCTGAATACTCATGCTAATGGGAATGAATTTACAATGTACAAAGGAGGGTGCCTATATTCTGTTTTCCCTCTCGAAAGCAAAACTATCTAATCTACAGTTAATTCCTATCTAACAGCATTAAAACTATTAAATGCCTTCCTATCTACATTACAATACAAGTGTGCTTCTTATGAATGATTTCATTCAAATGGCGGCGCAACAATCTTCAAAGTAATTCAAAAATGTATGCGATGGTGCTGTCCAGCTGTTCTTCTCGTTCCACGCGCTGGCTCGCTTGATGAGTTGTAGATGCTCCTGCATCATACTCCTCGGCTCAAAAGATTTCATGGGCTCCTATCCATGAGCTCCTGTACGGTGTGCCCATGCTTCTGAATTACTACCTCTATTTCCCAACTGGCATCCTCCACTGGGTGATCTTTCCATTTCACTAGGTACTCAAAATACTGCTTTCTCCTGGTCTTCCTGCCTACTCTTTTATCCAGTATGCACTCCATCTCAGGCTTCTGTGCAACTGGCAATTGCTTCTGCCACTGGATCACTGGTTCATCAGTTCCATTTTCTGCGTCTCTAGCCCTGTAGGGGTATAAATATGAAATGTTGAATATCGGAGATATCCCGATGCCTTCTGGCAACTCAAGCTCGTATGCATTTTCGCCAAATTTCCTTAGGATTCGGCACGGCCCAATTTTCTTCATCTTGAGCTTGTTATATGTTCCCCTTGGGAACCTTTCTTTCTGCAAGTGCGCTAGAACCATGTCCCCAACTTCAAACTG
>ML876225.1:0-18370 GCA_009831015.1 Picea engelmannii
GAAAGCCCTCTTGCAAGCATTGCAAGAAAGAGGGACATGATGAGGACAAATGTTGGTAGTTGCATCCCGAGAAGAGGCCAAAGTGGTTCAAGGAAAAGAAGGGAATGCAAACAGTGGCAACGACAACAAAACCCACAGACTTGTGATCAGATTCAGGTGATGAATCAAAGATCTCATTGGTTGGTATGACAGGTAAAATTGGTAAAGGCATTGATTGTAGAAGAAACTTGTTTCATATAAGGGTAATCATGCGACACACTAAGATAGACACATTAATCAACAGTGGATCTCAATCTAATCTAATCTCAGAAGAATTGGTTAAGCAATTGGGGTTAAAAACAAAAACTCATCATAAGCCTTACACACTTAAATGGATAAGAAATCATCATCAAATGCACATAACAAAGTAGTGCACAATCAAATTTGTAATTTCATCTAAGTATGTGGATGAAGTAACATGTGATGTAGTGTCATTAAGAGAATGTTGAATGGTCTTAGGTAGTCCATATTTATTTGATCGTAAGGCAATCTTCTACAGGACAAAGAATCAATATCAATTTACCAAAGCAAGTCAAGATTATGTGGTTCATGCTCATCATGTTAAAGAAAATAAAACACTTCAAACAATGGAACAATTAAAGAAGGCAGTGCAAACAAGAAACAAACCAATAATTGTTTCAAATGAAGTAATCGATCTTAAGCTAGAACAAGAAATGATTGTTGAATGGAAAATCAATCATAAGTTGCTTCAAGATAAGCTCATGTTGTGCAAATATTACAAGTATATCATCTCATTTGCAGTCGTCTTTTTGATGTTATCATTAGTAATGTTTTCTACATGGATGATAGTGGCTTTAGTAAGATGTAACAGGGTTCAAATGGCTAACAATATACTGTTAGTTGTCATGATTGTGTTACAGTTGATCTTGATGAGACAGGTGCATAGGACAGAGTTCAGAAAAAGAGGACAAGTCGGGTGGCCTATCCTAATCTTGTTGACTGGTCAATAACTTTTTGGGGACCAAAAGGTCTTTTAGTGGGGAGGTGTGATCCATAATCGGATCCAAAAGCCTGACAGGGCTCAAAAAGGATAAAAAATGAAAGTGCTTAGAATCTGACGAAACCAACGCCATTGCGTCCATCTCATCTTCCTGATTCCGGCCATATATTTACTTCGTAAAACAGGCTTCATATGGAAAAGATATTGCATTCTGTCTGAAAACCTAAATAGGCAAAAAAAGGGGTGACTGTACAATCCATACAGTGCCATGTGGCAGGATGACTGTACAGGTCATACGGTCGTACAGATGATGTGGCAGCTTCTGGTGATGACACATGGTAGGTGATGGAGCACATGATAGGTACAGTTGGACCAGTTAGAGGGTGACACATGTCACCACTGTAAGGGTGACACATGGCACCGACTGACGTGGCATGATGACATCAACAGACTGACTGGGAAGGTACGATGACAGGTGGCAGAGTACGTGGCAGGCACATGGACGAATCAACGCTTGACAGGTGGAAGTTTTTGATTGGTTGTTGAGGTGCCACGTGGCCCAGTCATGGGCTACCACGTGGCACCCTGTGGTTGGATCATTATTTGTGTAAAATTATGGGTTCACCATCGGGGTCAAACCCTCGACCTCCTCTGGGCTGTGGACTGGCAAGACTGGGCTAACCGCCTACCCCACTGGTGGGTCTTGTTAACTATATGACAAAGAATCTATTTAAGTTGGTTTAAAGGAATGGTTGGGGGCGGAAAGGGCTGGGGCTTAGCCCCAGCCCGTGGTCTATTCATATGCCCTTACCATAAAAACCAAGCGATGGTGAGCGCAGGGGTCACAATAGGGATTAGCCCTCAGATCTCGGGCAAATCCCATAGGACCAAGAGATGCCACCAAAGTTGGGCGTGGGTAGTTTTTTAGCCCCGGTCCTATGCCTACGTAGAAGACCAAGAGCCAGGCACAGTGGGGCTCGCGTACATGGAGCGCCTGGCCACATGGCCGCTCCCCCATATGACCAGAAGCGCGTGCCGAAGGGGGCTGTGCCCAAATACATATGAAAAATGTTTTTTTATGTATAGTTTGGATTTTTAAATGATATTGTGCCTGTTATTAATGGATTTTGGTCATTTTTTGGAGATATTGGGCATTTTTGGAGCCCAAATTTTGGGAGGAAGTTGGGGATGGATAACCAACTTCAGATCTATAAAAACCAGGCCTGTTTGAGGCCATGGAGGATAGTCAGAGTAGAGTTATTCTGAAGGGAATCCAAGCCAAATCCATTTTTATGCAGGGAAGCTATTGAGGAGCATACGCTTGCGGGCCATTTCTGGGAGCTTCAGACATCCATTTTGCATGTTGTTTTCTTTGCTGGGTTCTAGAGATCTGGAAGAACGTGACCAGATCATTCTTATAGCCAATTGGCACTATTGCGATGTAATTTTGATATTTTGAAAAGAAATAAAGAAGCCTCCCCCACAGAGACAAAGACCCGGAGACGTAGGCAACGTTGTGTCGAACTCTGTTATCAATTATCGTGTTATGGTTTGTTGTTTATTATTTCATTTCAGATCTGCAAATGTGTATATGGATGTCATAATTCCTCTCTTTTCCTCTTTCTTTCATTAAGATTCTCATATGGTTAATTAACACATGCAAATTAAAAACTCAACCATAGTCATTAAAAGATCCTATGGATCAATCATACCCTAAGTCTATTGGTCGTATTGTTGTCGCAATTTTTTTCCTCCCTTTCCTCTATTTGAACTATTTTGATCTCTTCTCTTGATGCAATTTCCAGCAATGGTCATCATCATTCCCTTCATTCTTGCAATGCTTGCAATAGAGCTTATCTTCCTTCATTTTCATTGAATTTTCTTTCTTTCCATTCCCCTTTATTTTTTCTTCTTTCCTTGAAGATGATTCCCCTGATACACCAACTCTTGTTTTCCCTGCTTCAATATACGTTGCTTGGACAGAAAACTCATCAAGATTAGTAGGTCCAAACATAAATATAGTGTTGTGAATATGTGTAGGTAAGCCTCCTATATACTTCATAAGAGTTTCTTGTGTATGTCATGGAATATTTAACATTAATTCCATCTTATGAAATTCATTCGTGTATTCTTGCACCATTTTCCCTTTTCTTAGTTTAAGACTTTGCCATTCAATTAAAGCCTTTTCCTTATAACCCAAACGATAAAACTGTTTTCTAAGTCCAAAAACAAAATCTTGCCATGATGGAAATACATTACCAACTTCTTAAGTACCATGTTGCAACTTACTCTGCCACAATATGAGTGTTGTGCCTGGAAGATGAAACGATGCCAATTTGATTTGGGTTTCCTCATCATTTATTTGTTGCACACTGCAATAAAATTCCATCTATCTGGCCCAGTTATCAAGCCTCTTAGCATTGAATTCCCAATCATATATGGGCAATTCGAATTTTACATCAAGAGTAAGTAATGGCATATTAGACTTATGTTTATGAGAATGTTTTCTTGTAGTATAATTTGAACTTGTACTTCAAGAAGAAGAAGATAGAGATGAAGGAGGTGAAAGAGGAGTTTTAGGAGGGTCCTCTCCTTCTTCACTTTTGGATTTCTTTGAAAATTCCCCTTGAAAAGGCCTCTTTCATTCCAAGTAATCATCATATAATACCTTTACCATCTCTGACATGGCAAAGAAAGTATTTTGAAACTCTATCTCGTTCTGATACATTCCTTCTTCATATGCCATCTTCTCACTTTGAGATTCCCTCTTTCTCGATCCAATCTCAGGATCCCCTTCTACAAGATCTCCTTCACCATGACTTAGATTTTCCCTAGTAATCATGTAAACTCAAACAATAAATTATCACCCTGCTCTGATACTACTTGATCCAAAAATGATCTTTTAAAGACTTGGTTGAGTTTTAAGCATGTGTTAAATTACCATTGAAAAAATTAAATGAGGAAGGAAATATTAATGAAATAATGTTTCATCCATCATAAAGAATACAGAACATAAATTAAACATTAATAGCAACAAACCATAACTCCAACGTTATTAACAGAGTTCGGCACAAGTTTTCCTACATCTTCGGGCCTTTGTCTCGGTGGGGGAAGATTTATTATTAATATTTAATGCTTCAAAAATACATCATAAATGCATCAAATGGGTTGAAAATTGGTTTGGATGTGTTCTACTTGACCTCAAGAATCCAACACAACTAACAACACTAAAAAAGTTTGAGCGTAGCTCCCAGAAATGGCCTCCAAATTTCACTTCCTCAATGGCTTCCCTGCATCAAAATGGCTTGATATTCACAATTCATTCATCATTTTTTTGTCTATGAACTTTAAAAACACTCAATCATGCCTTGATTATATAGAATTTGAGTTGGGGGTCAAAATCCAACTTCCCCCCTCTTTCTGGGCTCTTTTTGGGCTAAAATCCCATTTTCTAGGAAACAATCCACTAAAATCAAGTCCAGATTTGGTTAAATCCTCCAAATTTGGCCAAATCTGCCAAGTTTAGCATAAATAGAGCAACCCCCAAGTCTTTGGCTCCTGGTCGTATGGTGCCCCTTGTGACTAGGGCCCTAAAAATTTGACCTATCCCAAATTGGGAAAATTTGGGATGCCACATGGCGTCCTCTGATTGGGCCATGTTTTATCCCCTAATTGGCCTAAGCCACATCACTGCCCACCATGTTAGCCTGCACATTCATCGTATGGACTACCACATGTCATCCTTACTGCCATATCACCTATCCAATCAGCTACCACGTGTCATATTCGTACTGCCACATGTCACATCTGTATAATTCCATGTCATAGTATGACCTTGCCATGTGTCATGTCCATACAGTGCCACATGTCACTTTTTTATTGGGCCAAATCACCCTCTAAAAACTCCAAAAATGACTGACACGTGTTAGCTCCTGGTGTTTCCATGTTTCATTCTTACTACCACATCACCTGCACAATAAAGAATACAAAACATAAAGTAAACATTAAGAGCATCAAACCATAATGCCAAGATTGTGAACGGAGTTGGACACAAGTTTGCCTACGTCTCCGGGTCTTTTTCTTAGTGGGGAAGGCTTTCTTATTAATGTTCAATGATTCAAAATTACATTAGAAATGCATCAAATGGATTACAAACTAATCTAGCCATGTTCTTCTTAACCTCAAGAATCCAACACAACTGACGGTACTGAAAAAGGTTGAGCATAGCTCCCGAAAATAACCTCCAAATTTTGCTTCCTCAATGGCTTCCCTACATAAAACTGGCTTGATATTCACAATTTAATCATCATTTTGTTGTCTCTGAACTTGAAAAACACTCAATCATGCCTTGATTATATAGAATTTGAGTTGGGGGTCTAAATCCCAACTTCCCCACTCTTTCTGGGCTCTTTTTGGGCTCAAATCCCATTTTCAAGGCAAAAATCCGCTAAAATCAAGCCTAGATTTGGTTAAATCCTCCAAATTTGGCCAAATCCATCAACTTTCGCATAACTGGCATAGCCCCCAAATCTTGGGCTCCTGGTCGTATGGTGCTCCTTGTGACCAAATCCCTAAAAGTTTGACCTAGCCCAAATTGGGAAAATTTGAATTGCCACATGGCACCCTCTAATTGGGCCACGTGTCATTCCCTAATTGGCCCAAGCCATGTCACTCCCTACCACGTTAGCCTACACAATCATCGTATGGACTACCACATCACCCTCCTAGTCAATTGTTATGTTAGCATCTGTACTGCCACATCTCGCATCCATATAATTCCATGTCATCGTACGACCTTGCCACGTGTTGCATCCATACAATGCCATGTGTCACTTTCTTATTGTGCCAAATCACCCCCTAAAAAATCCAAATATGACTAACACGTGTCAGCTCTTGTTGTTTCCACATGTCATCCTTACTGCCACATCACCTGCCCAATAAAGAATATAGAACAAAAAGTAAACATTAAGAGAAATAGACCATAACACCAAGATTTTTAACGGAGTTCGACACAAGTTTTCCTACGTCTCCAAGCCTTTATCTCAGTGGGAGAGGCTTTCTTATTAATCTTCAATGCTTCAAAAATACATCAGAAATGCATTAAATGGATTACAAACTAGTTTGGCTATGTTCTACTCGACCTCAAGAATCCAACACAACTGATGTCAGCATCCATACTACCACGTCAATATCTATACTACCACATGTCACGTCCGTACAATGCCACATCATTGTATGGATCTGCCACGTGTCATGTCTGTACAATGCCACGTGTCAATTTTTTATTGGGCCAAATCACCCCCTAAAAAAGAAAAAAATGACTGACACGTGTCATCTCCTGGTGCTTCCACGTGTCATGTTGATGTTATCATGACGTAATAATAACATCATCATGATGTACTGCTGATGTCATCATTGACTTTGACATGTTGACTTTGACTTTGACTTTTTTACCTGTTTGGGAAATCAATCAGAATGTGTTAACTTTTGCATAGTGTCCATTTTCGGAAAAAACTATATGGTCGGAATCGGCACGACGATCCCGACGCAATGGCACTGGTTTCCTCCGATTCCAAAAACTTTGATTTTTAGGCCTTCTTGGATCCATTTGGATCATCACACAATTAAAATATGACTCGTTTTAGATAGGTGTCAATAGATGTAGTGGTCACTAAACATCAATAAATGCATCTTTTGTACATTGTTTGAAATATTGTTGGGACATATCACATGTAAGGAGGGATTTTTGGTGGACCTTTCCAAGATTGACGTTATTGTCAACCTACTTATGCCTAATAAAAATTGACATTGCAATATACCTTGGGGAAAATTTGTTATTACTAGTGATTTATCAAAGGCTATGCAATGATGATGATGAAAATGGAAGATCTTTTGTGAAAGAGGTACCATTTGTCTAGACAACAACCTACAACGTAGGATTTGCATAATTGAAGTAGTAGATGGTCATGGAACCAATCCTTCTATTCCCATATTAGAATTTTTCATGTGCATGTTGATGCTTCATGCAGAGCACTAGGAAATGTGTTGGTGCAACCAAGGGAAGAAACATTGGATCATCCTATGTACTTTTCAAGTAAAAAGTTATCAAGATATTAGTTGAATTACACCATTATAGAATGTGAGGGGTTGGTGATGGTGTATGTGATCTAGAATCTTCAACATTACCTATTAGGCCATCCATTTAGGATTTTTGCAAACTAGTTCACGTTGAAGTATCTACTTAATAAGTCATTCCTTGAAGGTTATATCTATCATTGGTTGTTTTTGTTTCAAGAGTTTGATTTCAAAGTTGTTTTAAATCTAGGAAAGAAAAAATTTGGTCCCAATCACCTATCCCAAGTGTAACATGGGGAAACCAAAAGGACATTGGATGAGCTACCCGACATTGATCTCTTCCATATCTAGGATGTTCAAAATTATTCATTGAGATCATTGAGTTTCTTAGGATAGGATTAGCTCCTAAGGGATACGACCTATCAATTTTCACATACAACCTTATGTGACCAATTTCCAGATCTTGAAAATTGTTTCCTAGTGAACCAATAGTAAAACCTTAGTTGTTATCACTAAACAATTCTACACTAAAAAATATTGAATGAAAACATATGCAATAGAAATACAAAAGATCAAAGATGAATCATCAACACATAAGAGACACAATATTTCTTTTTTTCAACCTTGTTAACTTCAGAAATTCTAAGGGAAAAACCAAGCCTCCCAACCAGTACAATATTACCAAATTTGTGGAAAACCTTTTCCTCTCAACTGATACAATATAACCAAAATATGAGGATAACCTTATCCTCCAATAACCATACAAAATAGAAAACCAAACCTCAACAATATTCCTAGAAATCTCCCCTACCCACAAATATGCTACAGACCACCTATACGACCTTATGAGGTCACCTAATATCAGCCTATATAGACTTTCTCCTACCCAGAAGAATTTGTATGGATGTACGTGATTTTTCTCACAACAACCCATGTACATATGCGATTATTCCCACTACAACCCACATACGTACACAATTGTTCCCACTGAAAGCCACGTACATGTATGAAAACTTGTATAGACACTTCATATGTAGAGTCTCTTCCTTCTACGGTTTCCTCTCTCTTCCATACATGCGGTGTGATTTTCCTACCAAGAACATAAGATAGAGAGTCTTCAACCATAGAATAGATTTTCCACCCGAGAAGAATTTCCTTTTGATGAAATTACCAAGCCTCCTAGTACAAGTGCAAACTCACTTATGCTAACTCCATTCTTCCACTATGATCAAATGTCACAATGACCTCTCTCATTTATATACATTTCCAATGAGTGAGTTTAGGCACCCCTACTAAAATCAATAATTAATTTGAATATTTTATTCCTCTTTGTGGGTGTGACACCCCATCACAAGCCCATAAATACCATCAACTTGCCCACAAGGCCCTAGCCTCATTCTGAAGCCTATTTCATTGAAACAAAAGGTTAATCTGGTGCCAACAAAGATTCTCATGTGCTTGACACCTTGGCCTCTTTTGGGAATACCTCATGGAGCTACAACAACCAACACTCCCTCTTAGTGAGTGAGGTATCTCATCCATCATCATCTCAATGTAATTATGTCTCTTGTACTCGAAGTGAAACTTTCTCCTCTACCATAACTGCACTCCAATTCTACTGACTGGTTGCTCCCTATGTCTCCTCTACCAAAACTGTACTAAAATACTCATGATGGGATACTCCCTCTGTCATCGAATAAAATCCTACACTCTAGTCCTTCTGACTAGTTGCATCCTCAGTCACTGAAGCAAATCCTATTGTGCAGTATACCCCATTGTTTTCTCCCTCTATGAATGAATCAAATCCTACTACCATGTCTTCCTGATTTTCTTTCGCGTCTATCACTATAGAAAAACATACTAAAACAACTAAATCCTCTATGGAGGTCACACAACTCCTAGAATCCTCCTACCTATGAACCTCCTATGTGGCCTCCTCAACCCATGATGCATGCCTATCAATATTGAGATATGCATCTGTCCTACCTGAACCTAAGGGGGAACTCCCTCTAAATGGTTGACTCTCCATCTAATTCATCTAAATCTCTTTGATATTGTAATCCCTATGAAACCCGAATCCCTCTAGGTATGTACAATATCTAGAGCCATCTATTCCATCTGAATCTTTGGACCTCCTCTAAAGTCCAATATCCTATGAATAGTCTTAGGAGGTTTCTCCTCCCTAATGAATCCTAAGGGCTGACTCCCTTTGAACTTTGGATCCCTCTAAGTCAACACTATTGATGGGGATACCTACCTCATCACTAGTGGAGATAATTTCTCCCTATGAACTTGTGCTACTGGTGGGGCCACCTACCTCACCATTGGTGGAGCTACCTACTCCCTCTAAACATGTGCTACTGGTAGGGCCACTTGCCTCACCACTAGTGGAGCTACCTTCTCCTCCTTATCTATCTCTTTTCTCCTTCTAGTCATAACATGCATAGGCTGGCTCCTCAACCTATATAGGTTTCTCTCCCTAACTCCAAGAATCATCGTTGATGTGAAGCTATATTGTCTGGGCACAAACAACACCTGTCCATCTCCAAACAACATATGGTACCAATTCTTCTCAATCTCCAAGACTGAGAGAACACTCCTCTTGAGTTATAGAACCCATAACACATTGGGATCATCACTGCTAATGTGCATTTTCCTTGGGATTATCACCAGACTAGCGCATCACCCTCACTTCAATTTGTTTCAGTCAATTAACTAAATACTGAGAGGCTAGTTAACTCATACTAGGTGGAAGTTAACTCCCATAACTATCGGTGTGTGTCCAGATCACTCCAGACCACCACTATGGTGCACTGGATTATCCTTTAGTGCACATTAGTTGATTTATATAGAGTATATCATGTGTAAATTATCATTTCATTCATTCAGTTAATACAATTCTCTCTCTCTCTCTCTGTCTCTGTCTCTCTCTCTCTCTCTCTCTCTCTCTCTCTCTCTCTCTCTCATTTCCACCTTTTCTCATTTATTCTGCAAATTGTGTATATCCTTGTCTAGATAGATCTTATTTGTGTAGGTTCATTCACATTTACATGGTATCTGAGCCGATGGATTTCTAGGAAAAAGACACCAAAATATTTTTGTAGGTACCGAGGTTGAAGACAATGGGAAAATGGAATTTCCAAAAGTATTGATTCTTACACCATACAATTTATTTTCATGGAAGGACAGGATGGTAATGCAACTTCGAAGAAGAGGATTATACAAGTTAACCATGGACACAGAGACTGAACTCGCATCAGCCATAGAAAAGTACAAGTATCTAAATCGGTTGAATGAAGAGTATGGAACTATTTGCAGTCTTATTTATCCTGAGCTCCTCCTTCAAATATTCTCCTTTAAAACCCCAATGAAGTCTAGACCACCATGGAAGGAATTTTTGGCAAATAGGATGAGACGAGGGGACATATACTTGAGGTGGAATTATCACTTTGGATCCAAAAACCTTCTACAATCTCCAAGATTTTTTTACCAATTATAAGGATTTGTTGTCACAACTCAAGGCTTGTGGGGTTGATAAATCTAAGGAGGAGAAACAAATGGTTCTTACCATTCTTTCCAAACTTGGTCCAGAATAATCAGTTTTTGTATCCACATTTCATTTAGTTAGGCTCACCTCTGGAGCTACCTGGAAAATTCCTTCTCTTGAGGCCTTTATCAAGTCTCTGATGTAAGAGAAGACCAAGCTCATCAATATGGGAAAAATCAAAGGCTCAAAGGCGCATGCAATTATTGTGCAAGATGATAGCATTCACCAAAATCATAAATCTAAAAACCAAGAAAAAGGTAAGTCTACTCAAAACCCTTCAATAATTCCTTCAGATCCAGAGGTGCAAAGGGAAGAAAAGTGGAGAAATTAACTTACTGCCAATGAGGATTCCATCTAGAATCCGCATGCATGCAGAAATAGATAGATCAAATGGAAAAAATACTTCAGAAAAAAAACCTTGTAGATCACATCCATGATGGTGCCAAGAAGAAGAATCCAGAAGATCAAAACCCCAAGAAAGGTAATTCTATCCATGCTTTGATTTCCATTAACTTTTGTCTCGATGCTTGGATTGTATATTCAGGTGCAACACACCACATGGAACCCACAAAATAATTCTACTCTTCATTGGACACATGCAAAGGTCCTCATATTATGATGGGGGATGACTCTCCAGTCGAGGTCATCGGAAAAGGAAGAGTTGAACTCACAAACGGGAGCTTCGAGAATGTGCTACAGTTCCCAAACTCTCTGTTAATATTATCTCTGTGTATCAGATGACAAACTCCAACACTGGAAAAAAAAGTAATATTCACACTTGATGCAGTGGATATCTATGACATGAAAACCAATTCCAAAGTTTCAACTGGTGAGGTAAATCACCAATCCAGACTTTGCACATTTTATGAATTTATTGAATCGGATTCTGCATTACTACTTACATATGTTGATGAAAGAAATAGGATATTGAACGAAAGGTTTGGGAATTTAAATTTAATATACATCCAACATCTTAGCAAGAAGGGGATGGTTGAAGGTCTACCTAACATCCACTTCTCCAAAGGAATTTGTGAGGGATTTTTTCTTGGAAAACACCCTCAAGAGAAATTTGACAAAGGAAAGACTCATAAGGACTCATCTCCTTTGGATCTGATCCACAATGATGTCATGGGCCCTTTTATGAATCCATCAATCAGTAAATAAAGGTACGTGCTCATTTTTGTTGATGATTTCTCATGCTACACCTGGACTTTCTTTTTCAAGCACAAATCTGAAGTCTTTCAACATTTCAAAGATTTCAAGACCCTTGTTGAGACATAGTCAGGAAGGAATATCAAAGTCCTCCAAATAGATAATGGGGGGGAGTATGTCAACCACAAGGTACATAATTTTTTTCTTGAGGCAGGGATTCAGTTGCAGCACATGGTTCCCTATACTCCACAACAAAATAGAGTTCTTGAGAGGAAGAATAGATCTCTGAAAGAGATGGCATATTGCATGATGCATGCAAAGTCAATTCCACAGATATTATGGGTTGAACCACTTAATTGTGTGAACAACATCCAAAACAGATCACCCCATATATATGTCAAGGATAAGACCCCTTTTGAGGCTTCGAGTGACCTCAAACTAGAAGTGACCCACTTCTGTATATTATGTTCTCATGCATGGGCCTTGATTCCCTCTGAGAAGAGGAAGGCACTTGATCCACAGAGTACATAGTGTATATTTGTTGGATACCCAAATAGTTTGAAGGTATACAGACTCATTGATCCATCTATGGACCAAATCATCATTGAGAACAGTGTCCAATTCAAGGAAAGTGTCTCGCATGCACAACAGAAGCCACATGCATACATTGTTTTTGTTCCACCTTTCATAGATGATGAGCATGCACATGCCAACTCTTCTTCAAATGAGATTTCTAATTGATAGGATTCAGATGATTCAGATACTGACTCAATACAATCATATGTAGAGTCAGTGCACATAGATGCAGATGTAGATCTAGAGCCAAGGCCCAAGTGGGACAAGACTACTCTTTAAAGATGCAATAAATATTGTTGGGGATATAGCTAATACTAGGAGGGATTGATCTGATTTCAAGGAGCCTCCTCTTCCACTCACCACAACTGAACTGATGCCACCCAAGAATATTTTCTTGGTTCAGTCTTCATATCCATAGTCCTATGGCAAGGGTGTTGGGAATCCCTTTTGGGAATCCTCCATGCAGGAGGAGTACAACTCTCTCCTCAAGAACCAGACTTGGGATTTGGTTCCCCTTACTTCAAGAAGGAAAATTATCAAGTGTAGATGGTGTTAGCGTCATGAGTCACTCCTGGATTGGGGCATAAGTAGAGCCCAACGCCCATTAGTTTATGTCACAAATAATTTAGTGGGGTGGTCGAATGGATAGAGACCCGGGAAGGTATTGCTTTAACTCATAAAACTGGGCCTAGTATGTAAAACATAAGAGGTCTTGATCTAACTTCCGTCAATGGGTTGATTATAAAATGAGAAGATGGAACACTTGGTAAGAGTGAGCAAGACTGCCTTGGGCATTAGGCCTTTCGACAGCTTGAGGAGGAAAAACTCTGAATACAAGATCCTCTTGATTCAGAGTTTCAGAGGAACTGAGAGGTGACTTGACTGGATCTTCCAATTCCAAATCATTCAGCGTTGAGAAAATAAAAGAACTAATTAGAAACAATGCAACTATTACAGTGATCCAACCTACATCATCCTATAACAACACAACTCGACTGTATCCTCCAATTCTGAGAAGTTCTAACACAGTGTTAACAGAGAGATGGAAAGAGGCTGACATTCATTAAACAAGAAGTCTCAAGTGCCAATGCATAACAAGAGCAACCAATGCTTCATCAAAGTTTACAATTGGGAGCCTTGCTCAACCATCAACCTTTACGAAAATGGAAAAACTACCTACATATAATCACAGCAAAACAAAAACAACAAAAATGAGACATTGCATTAAAAACATTGCATCTGCATGTCTGTTGGTAGTCTATGCATGTAGTCTATGAATGATCATGCACTTATGACATACGCAATCCGACTCCTGACAATCCTGTGGATGAATCGACATGCCTTTAATCCTTTGTCGTACTTTCCATTTATGGTGGAAACAATGTCTAACCACCACCAACAACTTCAATAACTGCTTCCTTGGGATCGAGAATAGTCGCGGTCAACTCTACCCTTTGGGATGTGGAGGTCTTCTCATGGTGCCACCTAGATCGGCTGAATAGTATAATGGATAAGGCGTGGAGGCCAGTGCAAAGACTGGGGCACATGATGGTGCACAAACAAAGGTTAGGCGGGAATGATTTGGCATGCTCGACGTGGAAAGGGGAAGGGGAGTGACCAAGGAGATGGCAGGGGCGAGACACATGGCAAGAGGGAGGATACAAGAAATGGAGAAAAGGTGACGGGATACAATGGTAAAGGGGGGAAAATTATTTATGGCGGGATGACATGGAAGGGAGCGAGACAGGTGTCGGAGGACGAGGAGGAGCGAAAGGAAGTGGGCCACGTCACGCGGTAAACTAGGAAACAGAAGGCAGAGGAGAAGATGACACGGTAGGCGACATGATAGGAGGGGGGGCCCATGACAATATCATTCCATTCCGAACCCCCCCCCCCNGATTAAAGGTAGAATGAAAAAGGGGGTCTGGAATTGCTTGAGCGTCGTTGATCTGGGCATCCTAATCTTGACCGTTGAGAGATGCACACCCAATTCCGGACCCCACCCCCCTCCGTTAAAGGTAGAACGACGAGGGGGCTCCGGAATGAAACTTTGGTCGTAGATCTAGGCAAAGAGATCTTGACCGTCCAAAACTGCTTGTTCGTTAAAATAACATGCCAGCCCTTTAAAACTTTGGGATAAATGAATTTTCTAAATCTCTCTTTTCTCCCAAGGGAATGCTTCCTTTAGAAAATACCCCATACATGATTATGTGCTAACATTAGGCTCCATGGGGGACAACACGCCCCCTGTGGGCTGCCGAGAACGCTTTTGTAGCTTTAGTTCCTTGTTGTTGGGTTATGGAGTCATTATTAAAACTTTAAAGATAAAAAGAAAACAATATTTACAAACGCAGAAGAGCCATGTGTGGCTCAAGAGAAACATCTCTTCAAGAAATACCCATTCACAAGGCCATTGGAAACTTCTTGACCCTTCAAATCTCGCAACCTATAGGTATTATTTGAAAATACTTCAGATATTTTGAAGGGCCCAACCCATAGGGGTTCAAATTTTCCATGCTTTCCCTTGTCTTGTTTGGGAGCATCCCATTTTAGTACCAGATCTCCCATCTGGAAATCTTCCTTTTTAGCCTTCCTGTCAAAAACCTGCTTGATCTTCTGCTGACGGTCCTGAATTATGTTCATCACCTACTCTCTGGCCTGCTGGACCTCTACCAGTTGATGAATCCTTCTGATCATATCATCAGACTCTCCTTGATAATCCTGGAGGAATTTTTCTACAGGTGTGGCTAGCTGAGAAGGAAAAATGACTTATATTCCATAAACTAATTGGAAAGGGGAGATGCCTATAGATCTCTTTTTGGTCACTCGATCAGCCCATAGAGTGAATTTCATCTTTGAATCCCAAGCCCTTTTGTTGTCCTCTAATAGTCTTTTGATGATCCTTATCAGGCTTTTGTTGGAGGACTCTACTAAACCATTTCCATGGGGATAGTATGGGGTGGAGTGAATTAGTTTGATCCTGAGTTGCTCACAGAATTTGACTAATGGTTCATCTTTGAAAGATGTTGCGTTATCAGTAACAATCTTGCTGGGGTAGCCAAATCTTGTGATGAGGTCTTCCAGGAACCCAATGATCACCTTATGGGAAGCATTCATGGATGGGAAGCATTCATGGTGGGGATAGCTTCTATCTACTTGGTAAAGAAATCCGTGGCAGTCAGGATCCATCTGTGTTGTCCACTGGAAGCAGGTGGATCTCCTTGATAAAGTCTAGGCCCCACTACTGGAAAGGTCCTGAAACAACCAGAGGTTTTAAAGGCAGAGATTTGAGCTGTTGCTTTCCTGAGAACCTTTGGCATTTGATGCAGGCTCTGACCTCTCTGCAGACGTCGGTGAATAGGGTGGGCCAGTAGTACCCAGCCCTGAGGATTTTGTAGGCTATGGTTTTCCAGAAATGGTGCCCTTCACATAGGTTGTCATGAAATTCAACAATGATATTTTGAGCCTCTTGTGGATTCATACATTTTAAAAGCACCCCCAGGGGGTCTTTCTAATATAAAACTCAATCAACAAGGAAGTATTTGACTTCTTTGAGATTTAGAGCTCTTGCCTTGCTCCTTGGTAGGCCATCAAGAGGTTGCAACTCTTGCAGAAAATATATGACATCCTTGTACCAAGGACATCGCGCCAACGGGGTTTTGCTTGAGGGTCTGCATCAGACAGTTGATCCTGCTGATTTTATGAGCATTCATTAATGAAACTTACCCCCAAAGCCTTGCAATTTGCTTTAGCCAATAGCTTGGCTAAACCTTGACCTTTGATCAATTTGGTAGGCCTTATCTCTAGATAAAACTCAAGGATCTTGGCTATCCATTTACTCCTCCTCTCATCTATGTCAGGCTGAATAAGAATGTCCTTCACACCAATTGAGGGAACATAGGCAATGATTTTTTACTGCAGGACATAGACTCTAAAAGATTTGATAGGTTTCACAAAGGCATAGGCCTACTTCTCCATGATGTCATACCTGACCTCAACATCCCTTAATGCTCTGCTGAAATAGGAAATAGGCTGCTCCAGCCTGGCATCGTTTTTTTGTAGTAAGATAGCAGCCAATGTGTCAAATGAGGCAAAGGAGAAAATAAGGAAATCCTTTGAGTAATCAGGACTGATAAGCACAGAAGATTTAGTCAAGGCTTTCTTTATCTTCTCAAAGGAATTTCAAGCCTCAGAAGTCCATCTTACTTCATTTCCCTTCCTCAACATAGCCATTATAAGCTTCACCATTTCAGCAAAGTTAGAAACAAACCTCCTTAGGAAATTAATTTTTCCAAGGAAAGACAAGACTTATTTCCTAGATCTTTGGATTGATAAGGCTTGGATTGCTTCAACTCTGCCAGGATCAATCTTGACTCCTACTACCAATACTATGTGGCCCAGTAACTTTCCCTACCTCATGGCGAATAGAGATTTTTTGGGATTCAATGAAAGGCCAAAACTCTTGCATTTCAGAAAAACCTTCCTGAGATGACAACAATGTTCTTTATCAGATTTGGAAAAGACTGTGATGTCATCTAGATAGATAACCACAAACTTATCCTTTTCCCCAATGAAAGCTATGTCTATGTCTCGTTGAAAAGTTGCTCCTGCATTCATCAATCCAAAGGGCATTTTAGCATACATGAATGTGCCCCATGGAGTGGTAAATGTTGTATTTTCTTTGTCCTCAGGCAGAACAGATATTTTATTGTAGCCAGAGAAGCCATCAATCATGGAAATCCTTGATGATCTTGTCACCTTCTTCAATATATGTTCCATCTTTGGCAGGGGGTATTTGTCCTTCCTTGAGATCCTATTTAGGTTTCTAAAATCCACACAGAGTCTGATTTCCCCATTCTTCTTCCTTACTAGGACCAAGTTGGACACCCACTCTAAATATCTCAATGGCACGATGATCTAGGCATGTAGTAGCTTCTTCACCTCTCTCTCCATGATAGGCAACAACATAGGATTGATCTGTCTTAGTTTCTGCCTAAATGGCTTTGCCTCCTTTTTCAATGGGATTTTATGCTCAATGACTGAAGTGTCATAAGTTTTGAGGTCTTCATAGGTGTTGGCAGCAAACCCAATTTTTTTGATTGCTCTCAAAAGCTGCCTACACCCCTTGTGGTATTATGACAAATCATTGTCGCATTGTACTTCTAGACATTCATCTCATTCTGCGACAATTACAATTTGATTTCGATTCAGTTTTCACAACTGCAAGTGTGAAAACACCTCTTTCGTTGCCTGGATTGTTGCGATTTTTTTTTGGTTGATTGGCTGAAAGACACTTGACCACTGTTTTATTACATGACTGCTAAAAGGCTCTCTCAAACTTATGTCTTGTTTACACATTTATATATGATTTGATTCCTAAACCTTTGGGCATAAAAGTTATTGGTTTTGTTCTGATCTTATGAAAATCGTAATAGATTTGGTCTTATTGCTTTTATCCTTATTATTGCTTTCACTCATTCATTATATGAAAAGCTTTGGATCATAATGTTCTCAAAAGATTGGAATGCAAACATTTCAATATGCAHYGAATACATTGGCAAGTTATAAGGTATAATGAMAATGGTTTGAARGYGCATGGGTTAATCATATTTGACTTTACAAACCGATCCTTGGTATATTGTTTGGGAAGCGGATAATACATTGAATGTTCCATAGTCCCGAGCTATGTGTTAGCAGTAAACCTCGTGGTTAAGTGATTGATTGAACGATGGAATTGGTGCGATGGATCGATAGTTAATGCTGGGTATTGTGCTTGATTAAACTTAACACTTGGCACATTATTATCGCATGAGGTGTTGATCCTGACTCGGATGAATGGCACGTAGAGGAGATGATCCACCTATTCGCTGATTGATACTGTTATCACTCCAGGAAACTACTTAGGGCTGTAAGCTAAGTATGCCTGGTAACTTAAGAAATCAATAATCAATGTGTGTGGATCAATGGGATAACTGAGGATGGCTAATGAGAAGAACAACTTATCATGCATTCGAATGAGC
>WSFP011465779.1:0-18188 GCA_009831015.1 Picea engelmannii
TTAAGTAAAACCTACAAAATATAAGTTTAAATTTTAATATTGCTTTTATTTTCAGACATACTTGTCATCATTAATCAAAATATCATTTTCATGAAACTTAAATTACAATTTACAAAAATTATATAATTTTTCTATCTAAAAAATATTATAAAAGAAAAAAAAACCATTATAACATGATTAGCATCATATAAACAATTCTATTTATAAAAAGTAAGAAGGTTGAAAGACCTGCTACATCCAACTTCTTTTTATTTATTTTTTTAATTACTCTCCTTTTATTATATATATATATATATATATATATATATATATATATATATATATATATTCAACTTCTTTTTTTAAGTCTTTTAATATATATATATAATTTTATTGATAAAAAGTTGAAAGGTTAAATATATTTTCAATTCATCTTCTTTTTACACAATTATGAAAAAGAGTTTATCTTCTCTTACAAGACTGTGTATTGTTGTTGAACTTTGGTTTCCTGCATTATAAGTTTATGTATTTTCAATTTATGTAATAAAAGATGGTGTGTTTTTTAATTAATTTCACAATTTCTAATAGTGATAGGAGTTAGAGGTTTGATTAAAGCATCTTCAATTATTGGAATTAGAGTGAATTTTTTATATATTTTTCATTCATCTTCCTTTTACACAATTATGGAAAAGAGTTTCATTTTCTCGTAGAAGGCTGTGCATTGTTGTTGAACTTTGGTTTCCTGCATTATAAGTTTATGTTTTTTCAATTTATGTAATAAAAGATGGTGTGTTTTTTAATCAATTTTACAATTTCTAATAGTGATAGGGGTTAGAAGTTTGACTAAGGCATATTCAAATATTGGAGTTAGAGTGAGTTTTCTATATGTTATGTAGAACATTTTTTTTAATCTTTCTACCTAATTTCATAAAAAAAATATGAAGATTAAGGAGTGTGTTTAAGCCCTACATAGAATACTAACAAATAACCTTCATGCGTTTATTTTTAGAAGCTAGCTTTGACTATTCAAACCATAAAGTTTGGATTGTAAATGACAATTAAAGAGGTGAATATTAACTATGTATAAATGGTATTAATTGGATAAATGTTTGGGTTACCCGAAGAAATTAAATGACATGGGAACCAAAAAGTTATCACCTCATAGTTTAAATATTTTTGAGTTTGATGTAATGTTGGTCTTTTGGCTTTCTAGGATTTGTGTCTTTTGTGGTTATTGGTTGTGTGTGATCCAAAGACCCTATGAGTGGATTTTTGTGAATGTAATAAGGCCTGAGAGAATTGACCATTGATTTAACAAAATTATAGAGGTTGTTGTTGAATGTCTTTTTTGTGATTTTAATTTGATAATAGATTGTGTGTGGAATGTTTGTCTAAATTTAATGCATTTGCATATTTGTTGTATATTGTGAGTGATTACGTTGTGTGATTTTGATTGTAGACCTATGGGTACTACACCAAATGGAATCAAAGTGAGTGATCATATTGTGGAGGATTCATGAGTGGAAGGTCATTCGAATAGAGAGGAACATTGGGTAGAATTGTCCAAGTAGGAGCAAAGGATCCAATGGATGGTGTGGAGGTAGAGAATTAATAGATGAAGAGTTGTTGTAGTGCTAGTCTATAAAAGAGTTGGAGAGATGGTGCAAAGAGGAAGAGGTGGTGGAAGACCTAGAAGACCAAAAGAAGATGATATTGGTGGCCTTACAACAATGGTGAGGACAATGATGGTGAGAATGGATGTTGTGGAAGTTACACAAAGAAAAGTTACTTCCCACACAATGCAAGATGAGACTAGACAATGATTGATCATGAAGAAGAAGTGGATGTTGCAAGAGAAGAACCACAAGAACACATGAAAATTGAAGAAAGAATGATCAAAGCAATTAGAGGTATTGGAGGTAAACCTAGACTTGAAACGTTTATATGTTCTAGAAGTTTAAACCCTAGGGAGTTGATAGATTGGATAGGAGAAATGGAAAAGTATTTTGAATTTGAACAAATTAAGGATCATATGAGGGTTAGGTTTGCATGTACAAGGCCACAAAATCATGCTTCTTTATAGTGGGATAAGTTACAATTGGAAAGGGAGAGTGGACAAAAGAGAGAACCCTAGAATGTAATGGTAACAAAGTCGAAAAGAAAGTTTATTCTTGTAACATTGTGCTTTGAATTTGTTAAGGACATTGCAAATTTCAAACAAATAAATATGATAGTAAAGGAATACAATGATGAGTTTTATAGAGTTTCAATCCAAGTTGCACATAATGAGAAAAGTTTGGGATCTGTAGCTAGTTATGTGATTTGTCTAAGTTATGCCATTCAAGATGATTTTAATGTTTTGAACTTTTATTCAATGGAAAAGGATTATCATGCGGCCTTGCGAATTGAGAATAAATTCTTGATGAAACAACAAACCTGTATAGAGAAGAGAGGTCTAGGCACTGGAATAGGACATCACAAAGAAAAATAGGGTGAAAAAGGTGAAGGAAGTTACAATATTGTGGATTAGCTGAGAAAACATGATGTTTGTAGAGGTATTGGGTCAGTAAGAGGTAGAGGTAGAGGAGGTAATTTTGAAGGCATTTGCTTCAAATGTGGAAGACAAGAGTGTCCAAAATTGCAACATAATGGAAGGAGACAAGGAGAAACATACCATATCCTTGAAGGTAACTCAAAAATTACAGAAGATGAGAGTGTTGAAGTCATAGTAGAGTATGGGGAGAACCTAATGTTCAAGAGAGAGAAGTTGCATAATGAAGATGTCAAAGAACTAGATCAAAGGAGAATCATTTTCAAAACAAAATGTAAGAAAGTAGGTAACGTTTCTACTTCAGTAGTTGATGGTGGTAGTACAATCAATATTGTTTCTAATGAGGTCATACAAATGTTGAAATTGAGCTATGTACATGTAACATCCCTAGCCCCAAGCTAGTCCATGCCACATTAAAATTTCCTCTCTGATACCATTAAATTTACAATATTTCATGCATATGATTACAATTATGCAGTCCTAATTTAGCATATAAACTTAAGCATAATTAAAACAGTAAAAACCATAAAAACCATAACAAGAATAACATAATTAATCACATAGAATTCCATACAAACAAATAATAAACACTTATCTTTCGTAAATAAATCACCAACTATGTGCAGACCGTAGACTTTCCTCCTAGCCATAGACTTTGTTTATGTTGGCCCTTGACCAAGTTTTATGGAAACGTTAGTCATGTTTGACCAATTTTGGGACTTTGACAGGCTGGTCGAAGACGAAGCGCCAGGCGAAGTGGAGATCGCGAGATCTCGCCCCATTTTGCGAGATTTTTGGGTTTAGGTATATGTAACGGATATGGGATGTCGGCCCATGGGTTTACCCATGCTTAGGCCTCTTTTGCAATGTATAAATAAGTAGCTAGGTGTTGTGAGAAGTAGTGACTAGATCTAGTAGATCATAGGTATGTGGTGCTAAGTGTTGTATTGTGCTAAGTGTGAGTGATGTAAGTGGTTGGATCTATGTGATTGAGTTAGCTCTATGCATATTGTGTATTGAGAACTTGCAGGGCTAAGTGCAAGTGATTGTAAGAAAGGCTATGTGTTGTGCCAAGCTCGGGGAAGGAGGATCTGGCGAGGTGCGTGCAGATCTCCTGCCCTACGCAGAGTTGGTTTTGTGGCTCTATGCATGTAAGAGGATTGAAAGAAGATAATAAACAAGACGAAGAGTTGGTGGACGTAGCCCCACACTGGGGGTGAACCATGTATATCATGTGTTATGGTTGCTTTGTGTGATTGATGTGATTTATGCTTAGTGTTGTCATATTTATGTATGTTAGATGCATCTGATATAGTAGCTTAGTGTTTAGTAATGTGAATGATTGTTAGATATGCTCTATTTATATGTGCTAAGTGCTTGGGTGTGTTAGATCTTGTTGAATCCTGCGATGTTCTGTAATTAGGGTTTTACCTACGATGTGAATAAGGGTTAAATGCTAATGAATGTTAACTACTAAGTGCTCTGTTAAGTATTGTAATCACAGATCTATGTCCCAACTAGGTTGCAGACACTTGAGTCCTGCAACCACCCCTGCCTCTACCTCGGGTGAGACTTCATTTGCTTCACAGGTGTTGTCGAAAAGGTCAGTAGTTAGGGTTTTGTTGGTGCATTGTTGAAGCATTGAACCCTGGGTCTGCCCCTGTGCCAACAAATGGTTTCGTTGTTGGGACCTAAAACTGTGATTGTTGGGAACTGAAGAAAAGAGAAAGCTATGTGCGTAGATCTGTTGTTGTAGTGCGCAGTACTCTACTTGAATTGTGAAGCTCCGTTCTAAGAAGGGAATCGAATCTGAAGAAAAGAGGTAAGATCTTAAGGCTTTGTGCTCTGATAAAGGTAAGATAAGTGGAAATTTTTTCTTCGAAAGAATGGATCTAGGTATGTTTGATAGATTTGGTCGTAGTCTGAAAACTAGGGCACAACGCGAAGAAAGAAGATATGATATGAATAGATCTAATAGAAATAGTGAAAGATATGTTATTCCTATGCATAGAAAGAATTGTTGGACTAACAAGTGGATGCAGGATCCTATAAAGAATTTTTTGCAGGTCCATCATTGTGATCCCAATGCGCATTACAAGAAAGGTTGGGGATCATCTAAGATAAAGGGAGGATTGACTCTTTGTTATAGTTGTAGAAGACCGGGACATATTGCTAAGGAATTCCCTCGTAGAAGTCCTATTTGCAATTGTTGTAAAGCTACTAAACATGAAGTTTTGGGTTGCCCTAGAATGATTGATAAAGTTGAAAAGATGAATATGAGATAAGAAAACCCTAAGGAAGGCCAAGAGACTAAGAATATGCTAAAAAACTAGAAAGAATCAAAGGCTATATTATTGCAGATGAAAGAAACATTGAATGATCACAGAGATACCAATTTATCAGAGATCTTAAAAGAGAAAGAGTGCATAGAAGAAAGAATAGGAGACTTCGACATAGACTAAGTATTGGATTCAAAAACACAGGTGAAAATTATGACAGAAAGTACTTGGGAAATCTTAGGAAAGCCTACTATGGTTCCTTCACTAGGAGGAATAGGATTGTTTAAAGGAAAGCTGATAACTCTATGTGGAAGACTTACCCATGTACCTATGATTGCTCATGGAACATAAACATAAGAAGAATTTGAGGTCATTAAGTTTGTTGAGAACAACAACCGCCTTGCACTTTTGTTAGGAAGGACTTGGATTGAGAAAGATCAGATCCAAAGGAAAGAAGAAGAGGAAGCTCTAGAACATAAAAGGCAATAATTAAGGGATTTCATGGCTAGGAGAATAGCGTGCTTACTAGAAGAACATGGGGACAAGTCGAAGCAACTGAGGGCCAGAGACCTAGCTGTCGAAGTTGAATAAACGCAAGAAGACTTAGAGAACTTATCCATACAGGAGAGTAGAGCATCTACTCCAGAAACAGTAAGAGAAGAAGTATTACCCTCGAACCCTGTGAAAGACCCTCAGTTGTGCGAAGTTACTATGTCAAGAGGAGATAAGAACAAGAATGGAAAGAGGAATCCAGAGATGTAGATCACAAGAAAGAAATCTATAAAACTCAATAAGAAGAAAACAAAGTTAGAAAAATTGCAAGAGGTTCTAGAGAGGACTTCGCAGAACTTGAACCTTGCAGGAATAATAGAGCAGCGTAGATTGGAACTTCGCCACAGAGAAGTAATATGACCATTGGAGGCGTCCTGACCATTAGAATGATGCTCCAGAACAACTAGAAACATAGTTATTGCTGGAACGTTCTCCATTGGAATGTTGGGACTGTGCCATAACAGATGGAATTGTATTGATCGAGGCATTCCTGCCTGTTGGAGAACTTTGTTACGACGTTGTCTATTTATCTCGCCGAACGTTGCACTAAGGACACTTTTGTGAATTGTGATTATCTGAGCCCACAAAGAACTAATCGCTTTCCCATAGTGCTTATTGTAACCTCACCATTTGTTCTGCTACCTTGATTGCTTGTTCGCCGACGCGAGATATCTAATATCAAGCGTGTATGTTAGGCGACCTTAGCGCAGTAGAGAAATTCGTCGAATAAATCCTCATAGATCTCATGGCTGAGAAGGTCATGTTCATAGGAGTACAGGCCTCATCGACGAGAGGAGTGCAAGCATCCCCATTGACTGCATGTCGATCTGGGCCCTCCCGAACTGCGACAAAGAAGAGAAGCAAGAATCGTGACGACTTGGAAAACGCGAAGCTCATCCCATCAATCCTACTCGACTATATCCCGCATCTGGCTGGCGCGGTTAGTCATGATAGCGTCCCGAGGGACTTTGACTACACATTGATTACTGCGTACCTCCCAAAGGGGATACGTGCAGTTGGACTGCAGTTAGGACAGGTTATGACGTTGAATATTAGTGACTTCAACTTAGGAGACCGCAAGAACTATGGCATGCTCATACCACGCAAGTACTTGACCAAGACAATGGGGAAGAAGTCAAAGATAATCCCCCAGCCATGGCCTCTGGACATCGCGAGGTCCACCATTCTTAATGTGATGAAGATCCGACACTTTGGCAGACATCAAGAGGTTAACGCGTGTGTTAAAATCCTCCTGTCATGCTACCATGGTGGTTACCTGTGGTTGGATCAACGCATCATAGTAGATCCGGCTATGATCCATCGGATCACTGGATTAAGCATGCAAGGACCAGATCCCCAGGATTTTTACCCAAGGAAGGTTGTAGATCGCGCCTTGGCGCAGCACATAAAAGAAACTTACAACGATGTGGAGAGAGGGAAGCGGGGCTACAAGATAGCCTCCATCCAAAATGTCCCAGTGCGCCTAGATTACTAGTTGATCGTTGGTAATCTTGTTAGGAAGAACAGGCCAACGCAGGTCACAGGGTTTGTCGTCGACTTCGCAGGAAAATGCGTCGAAGGGATCCAAATGAACTGGGTGAGCTACCTCGTCAACCAGTTAGAGAAAGACTTCCATGAAGCTCAGGATCAAGGCTACGAGTTCCATTTCAGTTGGTTGTTGATTCTCATTGCCTTCATTGCTTGGGAGATGCCGAAAAGAGCGACCTTCCTTGAAATTGAGCCATCTGAACCACTAGTTGCGAAGTTCACTACACTATGGTACTTGAGAGACATGGTGAAGCAATGGCAGTCAAACGAGGTGTTCCACACCTATTATATGTAGTTGAAGAGGGCCATTGAATCCTTCCCTCACATGACGTCGAACGCTCTGCATAGGTTCAATCCACTTGCAAAGTTCCGCGCAGACAGACACTTCATCTATATCACTGTGAGCGGAGATGAACACAAAGAAGAGCTCCAGTCCTATTACAAACTCACAGAGGAGGACATGGAAGAAATAACCAAGGAATGGCCTAAAGAGTTCCTTATACTGGTCGAACATACAGAACTCTCTGACCCCGACCTCATTGGAAGTCCTGTAGTCACTCACGAAGAATATGATGCACCCAACAACAACAACAAGAAAAATAAGGAAGAACTACAGAAATTGAGCAGCGCATCAAAGGAAACTACACCAGATTCACCTAAAGGGGGAGGAGGTGACGAAGTAGACAAAGAAGAGGATGAAGGGGAAGAAGAAAAGTAGAAGCAGGGCGAAGTAACATCACTTAAATATCCCTTGATAGAGACAGAAACATCCAAGAAAAGAAAGGGTTCCCCGACGAAACCTTCATCGCGAAAGAAGACAAAAGGCAATAAACCTCCATTCCACACTATGCTCATGGTTGATGACATTGACCTTATCATTTTCGTTGTATCAGATACCTCAGAGGACATTTTGCAGTGAATCCAAGACAAATAGGAGACAATGTTTGACAGGACCGAGGCAGATCTTAAAGGGGTAAAGCAGGCTCTTTATTCGAGCCGTGCAGTGCCTACTGCGTCGTTGTCAGCAGGGGACATAGAAGTAGGAGATGAAATTTCCCAGCTACGCAGACTAGCAGACTCAACCGAGGCTCACCTCCGTCGGGTCCAAGAGGAAAAGGAGCAAGCCACAAAGGAATTAAAGAAAGAAAAATAAGAAGCCCTAGAGCAACGCCGGATTGCGCAGCAAGAGAAAGATAACCTCTAGGCGAAGTTTGCAGAGGATAAAGTGCAGATCCAAAAGAAAAAGAACAGGTGCTCACAGAGAAGATGGGAGTCAAGGAGGCAGTCACCAGAGCACTTCATTCTGTGTCGGGCCTCACACAAATAGAAGAAGACACAGTAGAGAGTCAAGTGGAGAAGCTCATTGAAGCTATTCAACAACTTCAATCAAGAGTGGCAGAATTGGAACTACAAGCCGTGCCAAGAAATCTATAGGAAGTGTGAGATTTGAGGGAAGAAACTGCTTGGATCACAGTAGAAAGAATCAAGGAATTGGCCTTAGAATGCAAGCAATTAAGCATTTAAAGTGCGCAGACCTACGAGCGCCTTGCAAAAGACCCAGAACTAAGGACATTGGAGTCACATCTCTAGGAGGCAAAGCAAGAAGCACTGGAGGTCTGCATGTCTGAGATTCTTGGTCTATGACCAACTTGATCACTGTTGCGAGTCCTGAGAGTCCCAACATGGAGATTCTGGACTGGCTGCACTGGAGCCCTAGATGGAGAGGGACTTCCTGAGGGATTGCATGGCAGAGAAGGGTGGAAGGCTATTCTCTTGGGTGGTGCAGGCTAGGTAGAAGAGAGTTGGGTACTTGGATTATTGTGAGTGTTGGAGAAGCCTGTGAGAGCTTGAGTGCTAATTGTTTTAGGAAGCCAAGTAACACTTTGGAACCGTCCTTGTGAATTCATAGCCCTAGCTTGGGGGTGACATTGTTGTTGAGACTTGGAACAACAATGTCTACAGTTGGGTGGAATGTCCTTGGTCTGCAGCCAGTTGGTGTCTTTGTTTATAAAAGATAAGTTCTCTCTGTTATGGTTTCCTTTGCTTGTGCATTTATTTCCGTTGCATATCAATTATTATACCTGAGATTGTACCTATAATATGCATGCTTGCTAGTTAATGTTGTGCATGGTATATCGTGCATGTATTTTATGTTGTGGTATGAATCTTGATCATTTCATGTGTGTATTTCATGCTTCTTTATTAATTAAGTGTTATCATAGTTTCCAAATCCGCCAAGAGGTGTGTTCTTGGTGTGGCTTGCCCTCCTATGGGAGGTTGGGTATGTTACAATTGGTAACAAAGAAGATTCGTAGTGGCATTTCCCATCCTGTGGGATGTTGGGTATGTTAGAATATCATTATTGTTGACTTCATCTTCGTCTGATGAGGAATTGTCTTCTTTAGTGCAAAGGCTTTTCTTGAAAATTTTATTTTTGGTTCTTTTACCTTTGTATATTTTTTTCCTCTTAGAGTCATATTCTTCATTTCTTTTCTTTTTCTTAAGGGGACATTTATTATAAAAATGACCAATACCATCACAATTGAAACAAATCAACTGAAGCTTACCTCTATATTTGTCGGTTCCCCTTTTAAACCTTTTGACAAAGTTGGCTACTTCTTCATCGTCTTCTGAGATATTGTTGTTGCTACTATCTGACTTTTCCTTTTGATTTCTCTTTTGCTTTGTCTTCTTAGATGCTTTGAATGTTACTTCCTTCATAACCAAATTTTGATTCTCTGTTCTCATATAATAAGTTGTGAGTGTCCCATGCAACTCATCCATGGTCAATGTAGCTAGATCCTCTCTTTCTTCTAGTGATGAAATCTTTGAATCAAATCTCATTGGTAGGGATCTCAATACCTTTTTGACATTGACCTGTTCATTTATCTCATCTCCCATACCTTTGATACTATTTACTACTTCATTAACTCATAGAAAGTAGTTTGTTATTTCTTCATCTTCATTCATCTTCAATTGTTCAAACTTTTCTCTGAAAATATGAAGTTTGCCTTCCTTGACTTTATCACCTCCTTCATAAATATTATTCAGTTTGAGCTAGATTCCTTTTGCGGAATCTAAGTGCTTAAATTTGGTGTATATTGATTTAGTTAAACCATTCATGAGTGCACTTGTGTCTCTTGAATTATTTTATTCAAGTTTCTTTCCATCTTTATTTGTTGGAGGAATGGTTGGTGCTTTGTATCCATCTACCATTGATCGCCAAACATCAAATCCTAGTGTTTGTATGTGTGTCTTAATTCTTCTACTCTAGAAAGCATAATATTCCCCATCAAACTATGGTACCCCAATCTTGGAGTAATCCATGATCTCCTTCCAGTTGTTAAACTATTTTCCTGAAGGAACCTACTCTGATACAAATTGTTGGATTACTAAGAGGGGGGGTGAATTAGTAATAGTGTTTTTTAATCCTTTTTAACCACAATATATATTTATGATCATTTTACCAATATTATTCAACAAGTGCAAAATAAATAAACCATGAACAATGAGCAATCATACACATACGCAGTACACCAATATTTTTACGTGGAAACCCAATGCGGGAGAAAACCACAAAATGTTTTTTCTTATATGTATTTAAGAAGTAAATTCATTGGAAGCACCATGATATATGTGGATATCGTTGGCCACCCACCTCTTCCAACTTGCTCAAAACATTTTTCTGGCAATTTTGGCAATTTACTATTTTTGGTAGTTTTTCGGGTCCTGAACTTCCAGAGCCGTTTTGAGGCCCTAAACGACGCTTTTTGGGCATCAAACGATTGACGAATATCATTTTGTTCAAATCCACGATATTTCCTATTAACAGTTGTATTCCTCAGATAGAACTTTCTAACGATGTATCATATGCGTCAAACGAAGATCGTATGCAAAAGTTACGACCCCGGGAAGTTGATGTACAGACTTACCCAAACGGGGCCCACATGACTTTTGGCGCTTCATCTCCTAGGGTTAGGTTTTTGGATGTCCAGGGATTTTGACATTCCTGTTTATTGTAAAAAGGTTTTCAAAGCTTCATTGTAATCATCTTCTTGCAAATGCGAGTAGCCGTCACATCTCTTCTCAGAGATAAGCTGCCACCATCCTAGCGAGTCTTTCACTCTGTATTTTTACAGTCTCTGTACATTTATTTTATTAATAGAAATCATGTATTACTGTATCTATGTGTTTATGGTTGCATCTCTGATACGTTTCTGTTATATTATTGGATATACACGATATCTCTGCGCATTTATTTATTATATCTCCGCTCTCATTTCGTGTCGAAAATAATTTGGATCAGTGGTATCAGAGCAGGCTACTCTTGATCATTTTTCAGTGCATGTCCCCGATGAGGTCCGAGTATATCTAGTCTCTCTTGAAGACAATCTCTCTCGCACGCCCAAGAAACCCTCCATGGCGGAAGAAAAGAAAAATTACAGAGCAGACGATCTTATCAATATGTTGCTTGAGAAAGCTCTCACGTGACAAAGGGACGAAATGATGGAGAATTTTTCCCACATCCTTTAATGCTTGTTGATAGCAACATGCGCATCTTCATCAAACAACCACTTTGGAAGCACCTCTCCTTTCAAGGTATAGGTTAATTTTGATATTCCCATATTTGAAGGCCAGATAGATGTAGATGCCCTAGACAAATGGTTAAGTCTGTTAGAAGGTTATTTCTCTATTCATAAATTTTCCAACAGGGAAAATATAACCTTCGCACTCCTTAAATCTCTCCCTCGTGTCAAACATTGGTGGGAAACTTACTTAGAGCAAATTTCCACAGAGGAGTCTGGAATATATGGGGTTGAGCCCACTTGGGATTTTTTTGTGGATGCGGTAAAGGAACAATATTACCCTGTTGGAAACTATGAGGACCAGTACATGAGATGGACCACACTGCAGTAAGAGAGGGGCCAAGCAATTCTGGAGTTCACCAATATCTTCCACACCTTGCGCACCAAGCTAGGTATCAAAGATTCTGAATGACATTTGGTTTTGAAATATCGTGGCGCTCTACACAGATACATCCAAACTGAAATGGATTTTCTGGACATCTCATCACTCAATGCTGCTTATCGATATGATGTTAAAATCGAGCACAAATTTAAGCACCAGAACAAATGAGAGTTTGGGTCTACAAATCTGCAACAACCAAAGTATGATAAAGACAACCCTAACAAACAGTCTCCCGAAAACTAGTCCAAGCCAAAGGAAAAGAAGGGTCATGGGAAGACAAAGAAGGACACTGGAAAATTTTGTGATTTCCACAAAATCCCCTGGCACAACACCAATGAATGTCACTCAAAAAAATCATTGGTGGTCGAGATCAAAGACAATGAGCCAAACCCTGATTCAGAATCTGACTCTGAAAATACTGGTAAAAGACATATCATCGACGCAGACCCCACTACTATTGTCAGGATCACAACAATTCAACCAAAAGAACCAACATATCCTGAAGAGGGGGAGCGCCTTTTTCATTCACATATGTGGGTGAAGGGGACCTCGCTGCATTTTATTGTTGATAGTGAAAGCCAAAAGAACCTCATCTCAACAGAGGTCGTCAAACAGTTGGGATTGTCGACAACACCACACGCGCAACCATACAACATCAGGTGGCTTTGCCAGGGACGAGATATTCGTGTCAGCCAATAGTGTCGATTGTCATATGGCATCCAACCCTTCAAGGATGAGGTATTATGTGATGTTTCCCCACTGGATGTATGTGATGTTCTCTTGGGCTAACCATATATGTGGAAGTGGCATGTTGTTTATGAATCTCGACCCCGCAGTGTCATTGTTTCTCTGGGGGGTCATCTCTACAGAATACCAGAGGTAATTCCAACTATTGTTTCACCTAAACAGTGACGCAAGGTAGTATCTCATACTGCAAAATTCAGCTTCTTCACAATCTGTTCAAAAGGGGAACAAAAGGACACTGCAACCACTACAACCTCACCCCAAGCACCTTCTATCCAACAGAAGCAGGTTGACAAGGTTGGAGCAAAGCGCAAATATTCCTTCTTCACACAGTCCTCTCATGTAGCTCATCTTGTTGAATAGAATCAACCTCAATAGGTTCGTGACAACCTTCCACAAACCAAGCAGCGTGACGTCTCCAACAAGGCAAGCAACTCACCAAGATTCAGATTCAACAAACGTGTCCCTCTCTCCCCCGGGAACTCAATGCAATGGAGACCATTGCTTTCTAAGGAGGGAGGATTCATCCAGGTGTATATCGGTCGCCACTCACCTCTTCCAACTCGCTCAAAACAATTTTCTGGCAATTTTGGCAATTTACTATTTTTGGCAGTTTTTCGGGTCTTGAACTTTCAGATCTGTTTTGAGGCCCTAAACGATGTTTTTTGGTCATCAAACGGTCGATGGACATCATTCCACTCTAAACCATGATATTCGTTGTCAACAGTTATATTCCTCGGATAGACCTTTCTAACGATGTATCATATGCGTCAAATGAAGATCGTATGCAAAAGTTACAACCCTGGGAAGTTGATGTACAAACTTACCCAAACGGGGCCCACATTTGGCGCTTCATCTCCTAGGGTTAGGTTTTTGGATGTCTAGGGATTTTGACATTCTTGTTTATTGTAAAAAGGCTTTCAGAGCCTCATTGTAATCATCTTCTGGCGAATGCGAGTAGTCGTCACATCTCTTCTCAGAGATAAGTTGTCACCATCCTAACGAGTCTTTCACTCTGTATTGTTACAGTCTCTGTACATTTCTTTTATTAATAGAAATCAAGTATTACTGTATCTCTGTGTTTATGGTTGCATCTTTGATACGTTTCTGTTATATTATTGGATATCTGCGATATCTCTGCGCATTTATTTATTATATCTTCGCTCTCATTTCGTGCCGAAAATAATCCGAATCACACCAACTTCCTGTGTTCTCTAGTTGCAACTAGAAGGACGATCCAACCCCCTAGATTCTCAGGCTACATCCCGAGGGAAGCTCCAACTCCCCAATTATGTGTCTCCAACCAGAAGGAGGCTACAACCCCCTATGTTTTCCGGCTACAACCACCTATCCTTGCTCCATCCAACCACCCTAAAGTATAAATTCCAAATGTAGACAACCTGTCACTGTCACTGAATCAACTCTGTCACTGTAATAACTGTCACTAAAATCCTGTCACAACCTGTACTAATCTTCTTCAAAATTTCTTGCAAATCCACGACTTATGTATTCTACAACATGCGGATCTCCGCACCTTTCCCTATTGCAAATCACAGATGTACGCGCCTATGTTTGATGCAACTCACGGACTAGAACAAATATCTGCTAGTGTCACAAATGATGTCTCTGTCACTCTATCTGTATCACTTTCTCAGTCTCTGTCACTGTTTAATCTCTCTTTATCTGCTCACAAACTAGTTGATCTGATAGAAAAGAATACTCATCCAAGATCCAAGTATATCTAACACAACAATTCCCTAGGTTCATACATATGTCTAACTGATATTGTGTGATATAGGAAACCCTTACATTAACCATGCATCAAACCCTCATTGTTATGTAATCACAACCAATACTGATAACAATATGTCTCAACCATAAACCCCCAACCATACATAAGATATCTCTTAACAATATGCTCAATAAAGTGTATGAAAAACAAACACCCAATACAGTAGCAATGTATCCCTATAGAGTTGTCTTGTACAAAATATACCATACAACCAATAGTTCCTCAAGGGAAAAAGCTCAATCTCCCATGGACATACTCCAAGCATTCACCAAAGACCTACTTAAGACAAATATATAACATACCTTTTGTTACTGTAGATAGATTTGTTGTATCTTCACAAATAGACCTTCTTGTAGCCTCTTCTCAGCTATGCAACTTGTCATTGATGATAGATATGATCCCTTATCCACTTTTCTGGGGCTACCTGAATTTTCTACCGAACTTGCTCCAAGGGTTGACATCAATGACAACCAACCCAATTAATCAACAACCCTATATTATTGAAGTCATAGATCAGATTTGGGAGGTGACTTGTCCCTGGTTAAATGGCATGCCTTAAGACCTTCGTGGAAGGCTTATTTGACTACACTTTGATTAAATTTATATCGGAATTCTATAATAGGTTGGCTTCCATATCTGTGCCAACTCAATATTTTCTTACTAAGCACTCTCAACTAACCTACAAGAATCCAAGTGTTAACAATGAATACTAGGCCAATATTTTCTTCATAGAACAACCTAAAAATAGGGAAATGTAGTTGTTGATAAAAACTTGAAGACAAGTCAAATGGCTTTGGCCACTCTACTCACTTGGGAAAATATGTTAAGCACCAGAATTAGAGAGAATTTTAGACCTTTGTTTGAACTTAGGGGGAAATAGGACAAAGAATGAAAGTTTGAACTTAGGGGGAGATAGGACAAAGAATGAAAGTGACAAAAATATTTTAAAATAAATATTAAAAAAAGAATGAGAAATAAATTTACAATTTCCTAATTAAAATAAAAATATAAAATGTCATGAATTTTATTTGAAAATTTATAAACATTTATTTTAAATTCTGTCTTGAAAAATATGAAAATTTAGCATTTTCATATGGTATAGTGTAGCTATGAAGGGCCTTACATTTCCGACAATTTAGGAAAGAATCCCTTAATTTGTGGTGGGCAGTGGTAAAATCATAAATTTTACCATGGAAAGTTTTACTTCCAAGAAATATAATTTTCTGGAAAGAAACTCAATTAAATAAGTTTCATGTATTTATAAATTTACTCAATTAAATAAGTGTCATGTGTTTATAAATTTACTTAATTAAATAAGTTTCATGTGTTTATAAATTTTAATTTATTTGTTTTCTTAATAAGCTCGTTTTTTTTTATTTTCTGGGCAAAGAATGAATTTGTTAATTTACTACTCATATAAATTTATGTTACACAAAGGTCAACTTTATAAGTTTTCGAGAAATATCTATTAATGTATGTTTTCTTGCTTTACTTAATTAATTATGCCTAGTAATAATACTCCTTTCCCTCATCATTTTAATAGTATTAAAACCCCTACATGAGTATCTCATATCAGATGATGGGTAGTATGAGTGGGCGCGTGATATGTAGATATAATATTATAAGTTTGAACTCCCGAGAGCGATAATATCAAATACAACCTTTATATATATAAATAATATTAAAACCCCTTTATACCCGAGGGTGATAATATCAAATACAACCTTTATATATATAAATAATATTAAAACCCCTTATAGATATATCGTGTATCGAAGAATTGAGAACCCGGGGTATGCTTGGTAAGCGATATAGACTAGGAGCGATATGGAAATACAATTTAATATTAATACACCCCACCGGGTATCTGGAGAATGACATGTGAAGGTGCATATGGAGAATGAGACGTGAAGGTGCATGTAGAGAGTACTAGTGGAGTAGTACATTTATATATTCATTGGTTTTTTCTCTCTCATGATTAGTATTATGTAAAATAAAATTTAACCATTCATCAATATTTAAATAATATGAAATAAATATAATATTTAAATAATATGAAATAAATATATATATATGTAAAAAAATTTAAATAAATAATAATAATTAAATAAATAATAATAATAATAATAAAAATAATTAATAATATAATTTGACATTAAAATTATGTAATTGTAAAGCTAAAATGACATCAATTTATGTTAAAATGATGCATAAATAAAATGATATGACTATTGGAAGATGCTAATATGATGTAAATTTTTTGTATTTCAATGATAATGTGGTATTAATAATCTAAACCACATTGTCGAGATGATGCTAATATGATGCATAAAGATGAAATTGTAACACTATACCCCATTATTATAGTAGTATTAGTATTTCCTTTTTTATATTTGCTTATAAGATGAAATTGTTGTAAATATACCATCCACTTGTAATGTTTGGTTTGTTGAAGCCTATTGTAGATCTGCAAATACAATGTTCTTTCCCATTAGATAGTGCTTCCATTTCTTAACATCTTAAACCAGATCACGAGCTCCTTGTCATATTTTGAGTAGTTCAAGACTTCGTCATGGAACATTTCATAATGATAGCATACTCAATACCTCCTTGCATCAAGCCCACTCCCATATCATATCGACATGCATCCATATCCACTTCAAAGGTATTTTACAAATTCAACAATGAAATAATTTTTTCTTGACTAATCTTTCATTTCATCTCTTCAAATTCCTCCTACTAATTCTTTCCCCACTGGAAACTCTTACCTTTGGCAATTATAGCATGGAGTGGTGAAGCCCGAGATGAAAAGGATACTATAAACTTCAAAGGGTATTATGTTTCTCCCACATATATCCTAGCTTCAATGACATTAATAGGAGTTTTCCACTTGATGATGGAATCCATCTTTGCAATATCAATCTTGAGTTCCCTTCCACCAATCGCATACCCCAAATACACTAACAATACTAGGAAAATTCACATTTCTTAAGGTTTGTCAGCAGTTAAAGTCTTTTCATGTTCTCTAACACCTGCATGAGATGTGAGATATTATCTTCCTAGGCAGAGCTATAAATCAATATATTATCTAAGTACACTATTACAAATGAATCTAGAAAGGGGCACAATACACCATTCATCAAATGCATAAATGTATCTAGTACATTACTTAAACAATAAGGAATTACCAACCATTCATATAGGCCTTTCCTCATCTTGACGGTAGTCTTCTTATTTTACTCGTACTTGGTGGTATCTCAATTTGAGATCCAAATTGGAAAATTACTTGGCATGTTACAATTGATCTATGAAATTGTTGATCATGGGTAGAGGGTATGAGTTCTTGAAGGTGATATTATTCAAATCTCTATAAATGATACACATTGTCTAAGTCCTATCCTTCTTAGTAGTATGATGATAGGTAACTGACAATGTGAGGTGCTTGGTAAAATTATTCCTTGCTCCAATAGTTGCTACAACTGTTTCTTCACTTCATCCGCTTCTAGGATGAATTTTCTATTCAATCCTATGCTTGGAAATGGAGAGTGAGACAACAACTATATCTTGCAATTCACATCCCTCTTAAGTGGTAACCATTTATTCTCTTGGAACAATTCTCTATACACCTACAAAAACATCTCCAACCAATGTTTATACTCTTTAATACATGTAATGTCCCCATTTTGGGACATTATAATTTTACAGAGTGTAATGCCTACCAGAGTAGCCAGATAGGGGTGACAGAGAGTTCGAGAGATATTGAGGGGTTTTATTG
>WSFP011465784.1:0-18425 GCA_009831015.1 Picea engelmannii
TAACCCTAAAATAAGGAAAGTGGGTTAAGATGGTTAAAAGGTAACCCCTTGAGGAAGCTACATGAAAGTATAAATAAGAGGCAAGGATCTCTCATTTTAAATCACACTTGAGCATATTGAATATCTACAGGTGACTGAGGTAAAAAAAGGATATATAAGTCGAATTTCAGAGAGAAGGTGAAGTAAAGAAGGTTGAAATTCAAGGGAGGATAAATTATTTTGATGATGCTTTCTAAGGAATGTTATTTACAGGTCATCTCACCATTTTCAAAATAACTTTTTTTTTAGAATGATTCAAACCGTGAAATTGATATTCCATTGAGAAAACATATCCAAGTAGATGTGGTACGAATTTAAGCTTGTGGTTCATTGCAGTTTTGGAGTTACACTATGTGGAAAATAGGGTTCGTGGCTAGTCTCAAAACTAGTCTAAAACATGTGTTTCGAGTAAAAACGTCATAGCTTCTTCATAACAGATCCAAATTAAGTAAGACCCAAAGTGTTGGTTAGAGTATAGTCTGTTGTATTATGTGTAAAATTTTTAGATCCATACAACAAATATTCTGTGCGGGGCACTCTCTACAAGTTCATTCTCTAGAATAAGCCAGAATTCAACAAGGTATGTCATTTTTGCTATAACTCCTTTTCTGAGAGGTTCCAAGTAGTGACACCTGGAGGAATTTCATAAAAAACACTTAAGAACATTGTGTACTATTTTTAAATCTTTATTCATTACAAGTACATAGCTATGATTATTTCAAGTTCGGGTTGTTGACTAATCCAAAACGAGTCATGTGAGACTAAAGAAAAGTTTGATGAAAATGCTAGTCTCTTGTTGTTAAAGTTAAGGAAGGTTTGTAGGTATGTGATCATATACATCGGGTCTATTACAAAGTTACAAATCAGATTTGGATGATGAAACTGAAGAGGGATTTTGGTTGAGGTACATGTTGGGTACATGGTTGAGACAAGTAGTTGATGAGTTGACACATACATGAGGTGTATAGTTGATGATGTTGGTACACCTTGATGAGTCATAGTTGATGAATAGTTGATACATGATTGGTACATACTTGGTACATGGTTGGATGCACTTGTTTATGATACATGTTGATTATAGGTTGTTTGGTACAGGTTGGTGCATGGTTGATGCACTTGTTTATGGTACATGTTGATTACAGGTTGTTTGGTACAGGTTTGGTGCATGGTTGATGCACTTGTTCATGGTACAGGTTGAGGTGCATGTTGGTGCATGGTTGATGCACTTATGTATGGTACAGGTTGAGGTACAGGTTGATGCATGGTTGAGGTTATTGGTACAGGTTGTTTGGTGCAGGTTGGTTGGTACAGGTTTACAACGGTATATATCACAGTGATAGTGTGACAGGGGTTCCATAATTCTACTTATATGTCAGGGCGGTTGAACGAGGCAAGGACAGGTGGTTGTAGCCACCTTCCAGTTGTATTCGGAGATCATAGGGGGTTGTATCCTCCTTCTGGTTGTAGCCAAAGAATTGGGGAGTTGGAGATTCCCTCGGGTTGTAGCCTAAGAAACTAGGGGGTTGGAGCCTCCTTCCAGTTGCAACTGGAAAACAAAGGAAGTTGGTTCTTCCAATGAATGTAATTCTTCAAGACATATAAGAAATAACATTATGTGGTTTTCTCCCTCTTTGGGTTTCCACGTAAAAACATTGGTGTACTGTGTTTGTGTATGATTGTTCATTTGTTCATAGTTTATTTACTCTGTAAATATTAGATGATAATGCTACATTGATATAACATTTGCATTATATGGTTAAAAAGGATTAGATATCTCTATTGCTTATTCACCCCCCCTCTCAGTAATCTAACAAATAACAATGCTTTGTTGATTATTTCTCCTCTTTGTTCACCATGAGAATGCCTTCATTTATAGGCTTTGAGAGGCTCAACCACCTTGGTTATATTTGGAATTAGTTGAGGATATGTCTCCATTAGTTGTGATATCCCCCTTAGATGTAGCCTGAGGGTTGGATTGGAGCCAAACAACTCGATCCATCCATAGTTGTCCTTAGAGAAAAAGGGGATTTATCTCAAGATTTGCTCAACCAATTCGGTGCTCCCTTGTAATGGGAAACAAAGCACTTCAATGCTCCTTGATAGATAGACAAAGAGCACTAGCGCTCCCTGCATATGGGCAGGGGAGCGCTGATCTTCCAAAAATTTCCAAGATGACCATTTCTCATAGAAAAACACTTTGTTCCAACTGTCAAATGATGGGGCCTTTTCTTCTAACATGCTTTAGGGGTTGTATCAAGTGTTTCCAAGGTGTCGTTCACGATGCAACACTTACATGACGAGAATGCGACACTTGAGACAAAAAGTGCCACACTTACGACAGTTACGACAATGAACATGTGACATTATCGAAGTGAAGAAATTTGACGTGTAACAGATTTCTCCCCAAAGTGTGAAGTCATAGAATGAAAGTTGATGGCCGAAACACTTTGTAGATTCTTTGAAGCAAGGGTATGGAGTTGGGGAACCTAGTAGAAGCTGCAGAAAACCATCAAACAATGTTAAATGTGTGTTCCATTCTCGAGGTAGGCATACCTATGATCGGACTATAAATGACTCAATGTATGGCTGCCAATAAATACAATGCAGATCCATGATGATATTCACTAAGAGTATGGCCACCAGAGATGCAAAGTGGATCCATACCTCTATGACATGAACTTATAGTAGCCACAAAAAATATACATTGTAGCTATGGGATGGTAATATATAGCCACAGACCAATACAATGTCAATCTATGTGACAGTATGAGTATTGGTATGGTCAAATAACTTCCTTTACAACCTCGGTAAACCATGTGTCATAAGGAATTCTCAACCCAGGGTCTTCGTCCCAATCCCGATGTGGTACAAACCTAGCCATGTGAATAGATGTTTTGATGTCGAACATGGTAGAAACCACTTGATTACCTATCCTTGAGGTAAACCGTTAATTAGTTCGAAAGAAATCACTAGTGATGTGAATGATTCCCAAGGTACCCTAGTACAATCTAGTGAATGTGAATAAATGAGCTGAGGTCGAACATTCTTGGAATCATCTAATCAGAGGTCAATGATGTAAACCTACTATCGGAAGAGAGGAGGCCTATCATTGAGGCATGCAGGTTCCAAGGTACTAACTGGTTTCTAAGTCTAATTCCTGGATGATGTCTTGAAGTTGACAGGAATAGACTTGTCGAAGGAGGGTCTTGATGTTTTTCCCATCATCGACACGAAACTAACACAAGAAAGTGATAAGATATAGGAGATGAACATAGGTTGACACGGGTATAGAAACTGACAATTTTGTGGATGGTTGACTCTCGAGGTGAAAACTTCCCTTGAACACTGAGGCACGACATGAGACTTGGCAACATAAACACAGAGTGGACCAAAACATAATGCAGCGAGTGTCGAGACATTCTTTGGATGGATCAAAGGAGTGGAAAGACTCGTAGGATTGGTTCAGTGCAGAGGCTTGGCGGATTATCCAAGTATTCAATGTGAAGGTTAAAACAAGTGTTGTGTTCAAGGGTGACTACAAGAGTTGTTTACCAAAGTTTTCAAGAAACTTGACCCACTTCCTTCAATTTTTTTCCCAATCTAGATAGATGAGTACCTCTTTTTTAATTTAACGAGCTCGAGGAGGATAACACATGATCGATATAACTCACCTTCGGTCAGTTCTTCTTCCTTTCTTTAGCGAACTGGAAGAAGTAAGAACTTAAAGGTGACTCCAGGGTTGTCCTTTTTCATAATTTTAATCTCTGAGGTCCCTACAAGAGATAAACTATTACTTAGAATATGCCATTTCAAACATTTTAACAAGTGTGAAAGGAAGCAAGATCACTCGGCAATATTTTCATGTTTAGAGAGTCTGGAAAGAGCTTAACAGAGACTCCAGGGGGTTCCTTTTTCGTATAACCTTTATGAGTCTAAAAAAGTGATAAAAGTATACTCGGTTACATTCTCATGCATTTGTGAGTGCGAGAAAGAACAAAGACTAAGCTCATTGGTTGTTACAAGGTCATTGAAAAAACTTCATTCAAATTCCTGTAAAATCAAATTGTTTTGGGCACAAGAGATTAGTAATTTCTCGAAAAAATAATAAAAAACCCAAAGATAAACTTTACAATTAGGAGAAATGACCAAATTGGACATATCAAATACCAAACTAGTTCAAAAATTCATTTTTACCATTCTCCTTTGGTCTTTGAGTTTTTACCTCTTTTGGAGAGATTTTCAAATGTTGATTGCAAGAGCAGTGGGTGACTGTTTTCATAATCGTTCAGACTAGGTTGGTTGTCTCTTCCTCCTCTTTCCTTTTTATGCCTTTTCATTGCATTTTAGCCTCTAGTTTAGGTGTTCTAGGCTCCTTAGAAAGCCCTAGATTGTCAAACTGGATCGGTGCTCCCTCAAGGCATTGATGGGAGTGTCGATCACGATTTCAATGTGTTGGTGTGCGTGTTGAGGGGGCGCTAGTGCTATGTCAGCTTATTTGAGGGAGCGGTAGGCGCATAACTCAATTTTGTTTTGGTTTTAAGGCTTAAACGAAGCAATTTATTTCCATGAGGATTTAGCTAATGATGATTAGTTGATGTTTTTGCAGGTTTCATCTATAGCTATCCATGATTGAGTGGAAAGATCGTGAGCACGAGTTCGATGATATCGCCGCTCTCCAAGACCCTCAAGCAAGGGTGACCTTGCGTAATTGTAGCTTGCTCAAATATTTCAAGATTCAAAACATGAGAAAAGAAGTATTATTGCTTGAGTACTTGATTGGTCTATGGGACGATGTTGAGAAAGCGTTCTGAATAGGGTCGCACATGCTTGAAATTGAGATAGACGATGTATGTTTTCTGACAGGGCTCTCGAGGACAAGGGTGCCCATACTTTTGTACAGACACTAGGCTACTCCACAACCAACCAAGGCATATGTTGTCGCTTATTGCATACTAGGGTCACGGTTGGTGGGTGGAAGTATCGTGATAAAAGATGTGAGAGACCTACCACTTCGATCCATTCTATTCGCCATCACCAAGTTGGCAGGGTGCACTAGCTAGCCCACTTGGGTTCTAAATCACAAATCTCTTATGCCATTCAGTGTTTGGAACCAAGACTATTCAACTGGAGTGCAGGGTTCCTGAGGAATGTCAAAGAACAAATATCCAAGTGCAGGAATGGCAGACAAAAACAGTTCGGATATGGTTCTTTCTTGGTTTCCTTTTTCTTAGAGTGGATCCCTCAGATGCAACCACAGGTTGTGATGATAGCACGTCCCATGACCAATCATCGTATGGATAGGTGGACCAGTCTTTCCCCCAGGTTGGGGAATGAGCCCTCAACTTTCAGATTCACAGTAGACTTCTTCGCATGGTGGACGACGCAGTTAGTGGTGATTGACGACTTCCCTTATGCCGGGGTAGATTTCAAAGGCAATGTTGACTTGGCATTTCCTAAGGACATACAGTGGGGCACATAAGGTACTAAATATAACCATGATCTTGCAACCAATATTTTTGTTTTGTATTTTATATGTTTTTTTTTGTACACCGAGGAATCTAAACCATTTCGTTTTCATCATGCAAACAAAGGTGTGTCACGTCCGACAGAGATGCCAGTATTGGGGCATCGTGGGGATGCACGGGCGGAAGCTGAGCATGACATCATAGTGGGAGGGCTCCGAAAGGTGGAGAGAAACCTCTGGGGATTGAAGATGAGTGTTCCTCCCCCGAGGAGGCAAGATGTGCCTTTAAATGTACAACAACACACAGTGTGGGTCTCTTAAGACCTCAAACATTAGCTACGACGGGTGGTGCGAGTAGTAGTGTACTTTTTGGAGCACAACGTGATATAGAAGGGCAAGTAGAGTCCTCAGACATTTTGTAGTCTTTATGACAATACTATGGGAATGAAGGCGTAAGTTTTACCTCGTGATGTACTTTTGTATGATGTAAAACTTTTGCTACCAAGCATATATATATACACAATCCATACATCATAAAACGCGTGTTACATAGAGGCGCCTACGAGTTAGTAGACTACGATGGGATATCTCCCGGTGAGGCCCATAATGGGCTTTACCTCAAGAAGTACTATGCATAGAATATCTCACATGTGTTCTTTGTACATTACTGTACTATATACTTTTGACTTGGTGTGTCTTTTCTTTTGCATACACGAGTTTTGTCTCAGCTGTTTATACTTTTCTTTGTGATTGAATGCACAAATGACATCATCATTTCCCATCTATTTCAGGTCTGTGGATGGCGCTAGTCGACATACCCAGAACATCTCTTCTGCAGCTTGGGTCATCTACCACTCTGGCGAGTTGGTGAGTTTAGGAGGGATTTGCCTCAAATCTGCAACCAATAACGTTGCAAAATACCATGTCGTCATCAGATTCTTAACCAAAGACTCTTCTCTAGGTATATCTCAATTGATTATTAGCCTCGACTCTCAACTCATGGTATGTCAACTTAATCGTGAGTACATCGTTCAAAATTCTACTTTACTATGTCTCCATTTGAGGGTTCACCGTCTCGAAAGAGCTTTTGAATTTCTTGAGTATAGAGACATATCAAGAGAACTTAATACTATCGTGGATTCGTTAGTGAATTACATGTTGGATTGGTATATTGCTCATAGATAAACATTTGAAACATAAATATTGTGCATAGATAAACATTTGAAGCACAATTCATCTGTATAAATACATCACATAAGACAAAAAATGCAGTATATATATGCACCGCATTTTTTTTTGTCTTATGTGATGTATTTATACAGATGAATTATGTTTCAAATGTTTATCTATGTGCAATATACCAATCCAACATGTAATTCGCTAATGAATCCACGATCGTATTAAGTTCTCTTGATAAGTCTCTATACTCAAGAAATTCAAAAGCTCTTTTGAGACGGTGAACCCTCAGATGGAGACATAGTAAAGTAGAATTTTGAACGACGTACTCACGATTAAGTTGATAGACCACGAGTTGAGAGTCAAGGTTAATAAACAATTGAGATATACCTAGAGAAGAGGGTTTGGTTAAGATTCCAATGACGACATGGTATTCTGAAACGTTATTGGTTGTAGATCTTAGGCAAATCCCTCCTGAACTCATTAACTCGCCAGAGTGGTAGATGACTCAAGTTGCAGAAGCGATGTTTTGAGTATGTCGACTAGCACCATCCACAAACCCGAAATAGATGGGAAAGGATGATGTCATCTATGCATTCAATCACAAAGTAAAGTATAAGTAGCTGAGACAAAATTGGTGCATGCAAAAGAAAAGACACACCAAGTCAAAAGTATATAGTAGAGTAATGTACAAAGCACACATGTAAGATATTCTATGCATAGTACTTCTTGAGGTAAAGCCCATTGTGGGCCTCACCGAGAGATATCCCATTGTAGTCTACTAACTCGTAGGCGCCTCTGTGTAACATGCGTTTTATGATGTATGACTTGTGCCACATGGGTTCTAACTTCCTTTCCCCCACCTTGTCATGATATTGATCATAGACTAGGACTAGATCTCCTTTTGTGAAGGTGCGAGGTTGGATGGACTTGTCATATTGATGTTTTATGTGTTTTTGATACATCTCATTAAGGAGAGCAGCATCACAATGGGTTTCATCCAACTTGGTCAGATATAAGAATCGTTCCTCTTCGCCAGAAGTGTGGGGTAAGAGTTCTATGGAAAGTTTCAACGAAGGAATCTCTCATTCGATTGGTAATACCGCTTCTATCCYGTACACCAATTGGAAGGGTTTAAATCCAATTGCGGTTTCCACTAAAGTTCGATAAGCCTAGAGTGCGGAGAAGAGCTGCAAGTGCCAAGAGGTTTTGTTCATTCCCACCATGCATTGAAGCATGGTCTTTAGGATTTTGTTGATGGCTTCAACTTGTCCATTGGCCTAAGGATAGATAGTAGGGGGATGAGTTTTCATGTAGAAAACCTAACTTGGTGCACAATTCACCCATCATCTGGTTCTGGAAATGGGATCCATGATCAGTTACGATTGCTTGTGGGACAACGAATCAAGTGATGATGTGGTTGAGCACAAAAAGTGTTGCAGTGCGACCATCGTTAAGAAATGTAGGCACAACCTCATCCCATTTAGTAAAGTAATCGACAACAATGATGATATAACTGTGCCCCGCGAATGAGGTAGGCTTACATTGCATAAAATATTTGGCCCATTTTGCAAAGGGCCGACGACAATAATGGGATGAATTGGAGTTGGGTGCGTACATGATTTCCTTTGAAAGATCTGTCAGGGTGATTTTTTAACGGCCTCAATGCAATCTTTGAATATGGAAGGCCAAAAATAACCGACACGTAGAATTTTTTGGGCTGTAGCCATCCCAAAAATATGACCGCCACAAGCTCTAAGGTGAAAGTCATTCAGCAATTGTTCAACCTCTTCACGGGTTAAACAATGTCAGAGGAAAATATCAATGCCATGGCGATACAAGGTGTCGTCACTGATGAGGTAGCATTTTGAGTGGTGTCTGATGCGACGTCGTTCATCACATGAAATACTAGGTTGAAAATGTTGGGTTTGGAGATAGAGAAGAATATCTCCATACCAAGGATCAGACATGCTAATAAGAAACAAGGATTCATCAAGGAGAGAATCACTGGGCTCAGTATCCTCATCAGTATGGGGAGGATCCCAAATTAATTCCGCAAAAACCAACGATTTCTTGGCCTTGGATTTGGAGAACTTGAGATCGAATTCTTGGATAATAACGATCCATTTGGAATATTTTCCCCCAAGTACTTGACGAGTGAATATGTGGTACATGGGGTTTGAGTTTGCGATGACTGTGGTAGTGCGTAAAAAAATGTAATGGTGAAATAGCTAGACGACAATCACTGCTACCAAAGCCAACTTTTCGACATGTGAATACCGGAGTTCATGATCTGATAGACTTTTGCTCAGATAATAGATCATATGTTCGGTGTCGTCATCATCTTCTTGGACTAACACTATAGTGATAGTGGAAGTCGAGGCAACCAAATAAAGGATATAATCTCTTGCATAATCCGGTGGATGCAAAAGAGGTGTGTTCGTTAAGGCATGCTTAAGAGCATCAAATGAGCAGTGAGTGGTGGCATCCCAAATGAAAGGGGCATCTTTCTGTAACAATCTCATGAATCCTTTAGTGATTTGGACATAATTGCAAATGAAGCGGCCAAGAAATTTTACCTTCCCTTGCAAACGTTGTAGTTAAGTGAGGTTGTTGGGAGGAGGTAAAGCGAGAATGGTTTTGACTTTTAAGGGATTCACCCTAATCCTATCTTTGGAGACTACGAATCTGAGGATTCGTCCTGATTTGACAGTGAAGATGCACTTATGGGGGTTCAAATGTATGTTTTAAAACCGACATCGAAGAAAGATGGCTCGTAAGTGACCAATGTGGTCTCGTCGACGAGATGAGTGAGCGGTTAAGTCATCGAGGTAGGGTTCAACAATATGTTTGATATCGTGGAATGCATATGACATGCCCGTTGAAAAGTGGCCCTAACGTTTTTAAGGCCAAATGGTAATTTTCGATAAGCGAAAGTCCCCCAAGGGCAGATGAAGGTTGTTTTGTGTTGGTTAGTCGGTAAAGTATCGATCTGGTTATAGCTAGAAAATCCATCCATGAAAGAGAAAATGACGCTCCCGACACAATTATCGATAACTTGGTCGATAAAAGGAGTAGGGTAATTGTCCTTGGGACAAGCCTTATTAAGATCCTGATAATCGACACAAACCCGAATAGGTCCTTGTTTCTTGGTTACCAGAACAATGTTGGAAACCCAGTCAGTCAAAGGGATAGGATAAATAAAACTAGATTTCAAAAGTTTTTCTACTTCTGCCTTGATTGCGACGGTCGTTTTAGGATGGACCGAGCAATGTTTTTGTCTCACAGGTTTAACTCCTGGGTAAGTTTTGATTTCATGCACAATGATCGATGAATTGATCCCTGACATTTCTTCATAGCTCCAGGAGAAGATGTCACAAAATTCTTTGAACAAGGCGGTATAAGTGTCAACTTCATCAGTTGAATAGTTTGCACCTAGTTGTATGTTTCCCACAATACCTTCTTTAATGGATATGTTGACTGTAATCATGGAAGAGATATTACCCAAATTTCCCTCGGAGATGGTATCTTGAGTGAGTATTGGAGTTTGGGGAGAGTCGACGATATCATTAGGAAAGATAGATAAAATATCTTTCTCTATGTCATCCAAACTGGGAAAAAAGGATGAACGATGGTGGTTGTCATCCCATGGTGCCTCCTCGATGCTAAGCATTTCCATAATAGATTCATCGGATGGAAAAATCTGTGGGACGTAGTCAAAAGTAGAGGATAGGGAATATAACCAGGATGTTAACGAATAAGTCGTAGACGCCAACATATGTTGGTCATTCAATGAAGGAGAGGCGGACTGAATGGCGTTGTATTCAGCCTCTACAGGACTAAGTGGCATGCTGTCACCTAGTGTATCAAATTCTAAGGGACTAGGCACAATCCATGGACCAGATGATTCAAAGGACTGATGTTCCATAGTCGAGAGCATATTGATCATGGAAATGTGTTGCGTAGTGGGAGGAATAAGTGTAGCGAAAGTACCCATGAGCAAAGAATATTTTGAAAGAACTACCCCAACACTTTCATAAGTAATCTTGGAATCTCCTAGAAAAGGAATGTTGTTGGTCGTTTGAGTGCAGGCGTCGGGGGTGCAATAATCTAACTGATCGATGGTCACAATTTTATTTTAATGAAGGAATTGGACACATCAAAAAACCGATGAAGTGACGATAGTCATAACATATAACCAACTTCTCCCTAGCAACAAGTTATAATCGAGGGGGGCATCGACTACTTCAACATCGACATAAACAATTTTGCCTCCCAATTGAACGACTAAGGATTGTAATAATCTGTGAGGTCGAAAACCTCGTCCATCAAAATCACATAACATGGTGGGAGATTGATTGAAACCTGGTGATTTAAGGCTTTTCCGGAAAGACAAGGACATGACACATGTAGATTCCCCCTCGTCCAATATCGTGCGATGAATATGTCGATTATGGACAACGACATCGATCTGGAAAGCCAATTGGTGAGAGAGTCATGATTTAAAATGCACCATTCTTGTTCTTCTATCTTTAGCCACGTGACTCATTTGTCCTCCAATTCTCTTAATTCAATTAATTTTTCACTGGAGAGGGGGCTATCCTCTAGCTTCCTAAGGGCCTCGACGAGACTTTCTTCAGTGTCCTAGATGAATCGATGCCTCTTGGAATTCCAGAGAGGAAGCCATTTTTTAATGGTGCATTTCAAAGTCTTAAGATTAGCTACAAAATGCATCATGAGTGGAACATGATTCAAAGGTGATAGATTGACCCAAGTAGAGAGAACCAGATTCTTCAAATCTTCTTCTGCCAGCCAGGACTGATAAAATTTAAGAGGGGAAGGAGGGTACTCAAAGCCCAAAGACCAATGTAAGGAAATTGGGTGGTGGTCCAAAATCCCTCCCACCTCTACCCCTATTCTAAAATTTGAGCCCAAATTCAGGAGAGCTTCAGAAACTAAGAAGCGATCCAATCTTTTTGCAACCTCCTCATCCCCAATTTTGAAATTTTTCCAAGTGGGAGAGAGCTTCATAGGTTCAATATACACTAGTCTATAATTTTCTAAAAGAGATAGGAAAAAACCACTTTGTTTGTCTGCCCTGGGGTGCACTCCATAAGCCTCCCACAGGGAAAGGGTGAAATTTGGGTCCCCCTCCACCACCAGTAGAGGGTCACGAAAGATGCCTGTAGAAATCAAGTCCTCCTAGAAGGAGGTCCTATCAAAGGAGCGACCATAAATATTGACCACTGAGAAGGCTAAATCATTGTTCTTATGTTTTAATTTGACTGAAATTTTAGAGCAGACATCAAAGGGTGACAAGCCTTGAAAATTAGGGTTCCATCCGGAGAGCAAACCTTTTGATAATACAGAAGCATCAATTGTGCTGAAAGACCAATTCCTAAGCCAAGGACTGAAAATTTATCCAACTTTGTCTCTGAAATACATTGTCTCCTGGATCATGATTATGTTTAGCTTTAGTATTAAGATCATTCTTTGGATGGCTAGCTTCTTCGGGGCACCCCCAATCCCTCTAGCGTTGAAGGCAAAGAATATTATTTTCCCCTCGAGGGAAGAGCTTTGCCTGCTCCAAGGGCCCTTTTGATGGTTGCTTCAGTTCCTTTGCGAATTTCCGCAGTGGCTCTTTCTTTTTCTTTCAAGAGATGGGATTTCCTGCCAGCTTGAGTGTGGGGAGGATGGTCGAGGGACAAACCTCCAAAAGAAGGGATGGTCTCTCAGGCTTTGGATCTGAAGGCATATATTTTGACCAACGGAGAAATAAAGACTTTTGGGGAGGGGGGTGTTGACGATTAAAATCACAACGAGGATTTTACTCGCAAAGTATTGCTAAAGCCTTTTATTATAAACTAACAAGATATATAATACTAGTAGGTGGGACCCCCTTGTAGATTGGGAGATCAGATCTGGTTCTTATCTCATGTTTATGTTGTTGTTCGACATTGCTTACATGGTTCTACATGATTAATGAAATCTTGGTTTTATTGGCAATGGATAAGGCATGTTATGTGTTGGTTCTAATTGCAACAAAGGAATGATGGGTAAAGCATGTTATGTTTTGTTTCTGTTGCTCTAAGCTCTAATTTCACGATTGCGATGAATTATGATTATCCATTGTTACCCTTGCTATCTATTCCTGGAATCATTACTGTGACACCTGCACAAGAGACATGTTAGTAACAACACATAAGAGCAATTGAAAAGAGACAAAGAGCAATATGAATAAAATCCAAAAGAAAGGAATTGTGCTACTATGTTATACAATGTTGCACTATGCATTTTGAAGTTTAAATGGATTGTTGTTAGTCCTAACTAATAGGGTTAGTGGCTATATGATTTATTGGTTTATATGGAAAAAACATGTGATGTGCTCTATGGTGTGGTTGGCAGTGGTTAATGTGACATAGGCTGGCACTCTTGGCAATTAGTGGATGTTGGTTTCGATGCATGGTTTAATTGAATGAATTAATGGATTAGTGGGCTGATATGTACTAAGGAATTGAATGACTGGAGGTTCGAGGCGACAGGCATTTAACGCACGTCACTCCATACCCCTCCCACTGGTCATCACCCTGGCTTGGCTATTGTTCAATTGTGTTCATTGTGATTAAGCTCTGATTTTCAAGCAGAGGAAGAATTGCTCGGCCAAGCTCACATTTTTAAGGTTTTCGTGGTTACATGTATGTCTTTTCGCCATCCATGAACCCGCTGTGGTTATGAAATAGATATTGGCCCGGTGATGTATGGGTCTATGCTTTCCTTAAGTCCAACAACTGTGTAAATTTGTGATATTTTTCTGGAATGGATGGTTGGTGTGGTTTTTCATTGCAATAATGTTTGTAGTCACAGTTTTATTGATCATTCTGAGTGTTAGAAGCCATGAAGGCTCTCTATCATCCTTATTGGTCTTGGTTGAAGGGTTTTCATTCGGCCCAGATTGGCTGGCCGTCTCCACGCATTCTTATCACCATACCCAGTCGTTTGCTGTTATGGGGTTTACTAGGTTTGAAACACTTGTGTCACTGCGTATCGTTTCACTTGGGTATGGGTTCGTTCATGTTATTGATGTTTGCGCAGTAGGTTATGATGGTTGTTATGCCAAAGGGATTTCTTAAGTTTGATTGCTATTTCTCATCTCTGTTTTATATCGGCATTCTTCAGTTGATTGGGAAAACCGTGAGGGTTATACCCTGTGTGTTCTAAGTGTTGTTATAGGACCAAAATGAAGCCCTTGATCCTCTGTCCATAGTCTCTCCTATCACGGGAATTGTCACCCTATCTGTGAAGTTATTGGTGGTATACCCTGTGTGTGCACCGTTGGTCTCGAAGGTTCTCACTCGATGTTGGGGGTCAACTCTAGTCTCCCTGTGGTGGTCCATAGGGAAAATCCTTGATTACTCAAAGCCCGGTTTTGATAAAGGGAACCCATTATGTCCTGTTGGATACATGGTTGATGGTTATGAGTTGGTGGTGCATCATCGATAGTGTTCTATTGTTGGCTCGTCTTTGTTGATTATCTTGACAATGGTTTTGGTTATTGGTATTTAGTCACTGCAATTGGTTATTATAATAGTGAAATTGATAAGCTCAGCATGGTTAATTGGTTGATTGGAGAAATGGGATTGAATACACCATCACTGTATTTTACATTACGATTATTGAATTGTCAACTGAGCATTAGTTTTAATTGATTAAGTCACATCAATGCTTCGTGTGTGATGCGTGGGTATGTGTGGCCTTCCTACAACATGTTAGGTTGAGTTAATGATTGTTGTGACAGTGTGTTTTAAATTTCCAAATGGGAGTATTGCAATCATGGTAATTATGCCATGGCCATCCACTGTATATGTTATGGATATTATTGATTTTTCCATCGGAAAGGGTCATGTTTTTTTTTTTTTAAACAATATGGTTTTGTTGCAATTTGATCAATTTTCTGAGACAGATTCAGGCATACTGTTGCTACCTCGTTGTATTGGATTGATAGACCAACGTTGTGGATGTTTAGATTTAGAGTAATTAGACCTATACATTCACATAAATGCTCTTGCATTTGGTCGAATGGTCTCTGTATTTCACAACATAGTATGAGTTGAAATGGTGATTGTTGTCTGTGTGTTTAAATGGCAAGTCAGGATATTTGCAATTAAAATCTTGATGGTTGTATTTGGCTATCTGTTATGTGTATTGATGAATATCATGCATCGTAGTAGAGATAGGCACAAGTGATGTGACAGTATAATATCATTACAATTTAATTATTAAATGAATTAAAGGACAAAATCAAGCATGAGTTTTGTGTCTGTATTTGATGATTGAAATAATTCATGGGCAGTGGTTGATGAGTTGACGCTGAACATAGTGGAAATAAGTGACTGTGTATTCATTTGGGAATTGTTTTAAAACATTAAATGGACAATGAGAAGAAACATAACTCTTCTACAGGTTGTTGTGGGATGCATATTGTCTTGTTTTGGTGACACTGTGTTAAAGATCTTATTACAAACAATGAGCAAGTTAATGCACATAATTGATTGAATTATACGCAATAGTTTTTCATTGGATCACAATGATTATTTGGTTGGTGTTATTTCTTTCTACGTTTGATACAGAATGGTTTTATGGATTACTTAATTAATTTTATGAATAGTATATGTTCTCTTTCCCTACCATTATTTCGATTTTCACTAATTACAACCCCATCGCCTTCCCACATTCATTTTTCACTCCCTCTTCTTAAAATTTAATCACAGTTAAGAAGAATTTTGTACTGAAGCAGTTTGAAATCACAGTTTCTTGGTTGGATCACGGTGATATTTTCTTTGGTTTGCATTACAGTTGATTGTTTGTTGTTTTTGAGTAGTAACCATGCTTCTTTCCCCCGCCATTTTATCATGTTTCGCTCAATACAAACCCCTCGCATATCCCATGACCTTTTGTTCATCCCCCGCTCATTGACAAATGTTAAACAATTTGTATGGAATGGATTGCATGAGTCTGATATGTTGTTGAGCCAAAGTCTATTTCATATTTTTAAGGAGTTGTCAAGTATGGTTGTAAAGGAACTATTTGATAATCATTCATGCATGCAATAATGATCTTTTTTAGCTGAGGTAGCCATGGCAGAAGCAACCAAGGGAGAGGTAATTGGAACAGAGGCCCAAGAAGGCCAAGATTCTCCATACACTTTGATGCAGATTCACAAGATTTAGGGAAGTTATTTCAGGCTAGATTTTTCAATTGGATTGGGCAAGGAGTGGTCCAACCTAGGCTTGAAAGGCCTCTCTTCCAAGCTCCAAAATCCCCTGGTATTTTCTTTCCCCCTCATGTCTCATTGCAACCCGAGGTTCCCGAAAATGACGGATGGCAAGAGATTGTCCACCCGAGAGTCTCCCAACATCGTGGTTGGCCCAATTTGTCCTTACCTGCTTCCCCGTCTATCAATTAGATTGTCCAAGATGCACCTGTCCACTCTCCAATTCAGTCCTCTCATGCTAGCAAAAGGTTGAAAACCATGGCCCACCATGCCCCTGACAAAGGAAAATCCACTGCAACCCCTTCCTCACCCTCCAATGACTTTGATAAATCAGTGTTTTCCTGGATGCATTTGAGGGATGATTGTTCTCATGTGATCAACAAGATTAGGCCTAAAGGCTCAGCACAACCAAAGGCAAATTCAGAGAAATCAAAGGGTGACAACAACAATCAAGGAAAGATTACATCTCAGAGTGGAAAATATGGTTTTTGAGTTTTATTTAATTTATTGTTGATGACAATTGACTTCATAAGTTTTTCGATAACATGTTTTCTTTGGATATATGAGTAATATATTTTTGAAAATAATTTCAAATATCAATGAGATGAATTGTCAAAATATGAATGTGATGATGGGAGTCACAAGGACGGGTGTTTTTCTTAATTAACTAGTTATGTTATGATTGTTAAGAGCTAAAGGGAGTCACAAGGGGTCCCACCAACTAGTTATTATTTATTTAAAACCCTTATTATGATTTATTGCTTTTCCCCACTAACTAAAAAGTTGGTTGAGTTTTTAGTTAACTTAACTAATGAAGTAGTTCATCTACTTCAACCAATTCTAATTTGCTTAAAGGCAAAAGGAAAGGGAGGAACAAGAGGGGGGTAGAAGGAGAAGCATACTAAGGTTTGCTCTTTGAGTTTATGTTGAAATAGTTCAGTTTTCATTCATTCCTTAATTTATCACAAGCCTAATTATTTTTTATGATAGAAGGGTCTTATTGTAGAAAGCAAGATTCAGGGTTGAATTACATCATTCAGACACTTGTTTTTCAGAGGTGTTGATCTATCTTTGATAGTCTATGTAGACTTGTTTGTTTGTGAATTAGTTTTCATGACTGACAAAGGCTATTGTGCAGAGTTGAGTGAGCAACAATCTGATCCAGCTTTTAGAGTTCAATTTATTTATTTATTTTTCTGTTAGAGGTCCTTTTGTATGTTCCATCGGGTATGTCTAAGTTTGACTTTGGTCCAAAATTTCTTCACAAAATTTTGTAAAGAGAATGACTCTTTGGTGAATTCGAATGAAATAAAGGATTGCTTTGTGTCTCATCTATCGTGATTATCATCTTGGTGTCTTTGCTTATGTCTGTACATTGATTTCAGCAACTGTTACATTCAAAAAATCATATAAATCATGATTTTTTCAGCAAGCTTTTACTTATAAAAGACTAGCCTAAGCACTTGTAATCAATACTTGTGAGTTAGGATATTATTTTTTATGGATATAAACATAGGGTGACATTCTCGCCTATTTTTCTTTAGCCAAGCAGAATCTGAAAATGCTTCAGTAAGATCATTTCATATCTTTTCCTCAACATGGGGAAGGGGATTTTCGGGGAGGGAAGCCTCAGGAGAGGGCAAGGAGGAAACCCTAGGAGGGGAGGGAGGAGGGTGAACAAGCAAGGGTTTCACCTTGAGAAGGGGGGAGGGGAAAGGTTCTCCCAAAGGTTCCTTTTCCAAAACCAATGGGATGATGAAAGAAACCGGGGAAGGAACCTTTAAAGGAGGAACTTCATGAAAGGAGGAGGCTCTGGGGGAAGGGGGGAGTCAAAGGGAGAGGGTATAGAGGACAGAGGAAAATCCAGCCCCATACCATTAAGAAGATAACTTGACGGAGAAAGGGACAGAAGAAGCATACCCGAATCATAATATTTTTTAACTAGGTCACCTAAAGCTTGACTAGAGAGGACCACTTTGTCATTATCCAAAGGAATTTCTTCATTTTTTCCTTCCACGAAGACAACCTCAACCATGTCCCATTTCTCAATTGTGGATTTGGATTTCCATTGTCTGGAAGGAGCTTGTTGAAGCAATGTGAATCTGTTTCACTGAGAGAAAATGTGTCCAATTTCATGGCATCCATGGCACCTGAAGGGTAGTCTCTAGTAGTCTACATTCTGGTGCCAAGTAATTCCAGCATATACTAGATCGATACTACCCACTAAGCCTTCTATGACATCAACTTTGATAATGATCTAGGCCCACCTGCTGTCTTTTTTTGAATCGCAATTAGGTTCAAGCTTGATGAAAGAACCCAATTTGTTACCAATAGCCTCCAACGCTTCCTTGGACTAGAAATCCAAAGGCAGGACTGGTAAAATCGCCCACACCTTCATAACCACCATGGATTCCTTAAGGGGGTCAAAATCCAATGACCAAGGTTTAAGGGTAAGACGAGACGGGCCCCAGGTCC